>APFE030883732.1:111926-138850 GCA_000404065.3 Pinus taeda | reverse complement strand
GGTTTTCCATTGTTTCTCAACAATAAATAGGCCTTTGAGCCTCATTGTAAGATAGTTCAGAGGCATGTAGCCGCCACAACTCTTCTTAGAGATAAGCTACCATTGCCCGAGCTAGTTTATTTCCATTTATGTTTATAAGCGTATTTCAGTATTTTACATCAATGGGATGAAGTATTATTTATGTTGCATCTATGTATTTATGGTCATATCTGTAATTTTTTGCGTTCCTGTATAAATCCAGATTAGTGGAATCAAAGTGGTCTACTATTTCTCTATTTTTCTTTGCATGTCCCCAATGAGGTCGAGGTATAAGGAGTTAGGCTTGAACTGGTTGAACCTCTGCAAGACCAGCCTCGCAAATCCCGACAGCCTCCCATGGCAGATGAAAAGAAAGATAAGGAGGTAGGAGATCCTATCAAAATCTTGCTCAAAGAGGCCCTTGAGTGACAAAGGAACGTGATGATGGACAACTTTGCCCAAATCCTTCAGCGGCTACCCAAGGTCGGCACATCTTCTTCCAGCAGCTACTCTGGAAGTGCCACACCCTTTAAGGTACAAGTTAACTTTGGCATTCCCATATTTGAGGGTCAGATATATGCAAACATTGTAGATAAATGGTTAAATCTACTATAAGGGTATTTTTCTATCCATGATTTTTCCGATCGAGAAAAGATTACTTTCGCTCTTCTCAAATTTGCCCCCCACGTCAAGGACTAGTGGGAAACCTACTACGAGAAGAAGGATGAAAGTACGACATCACTGTTTTCAACTGCACCCACTTGGAATTCATTCCAAAATGCCATTAAGGAGTAGTACTACCCTATCAAAAGCTATGAGGATGAATACATAAAGTGGACCACGCTGTGGTAGGGAAGGGACCAAGACGTGTCGAAGTTTACCAATATTTTTCATACTCTTCGCACAAAGTTGGGTATCAAGGATTCTTAGCTGCATTTGGTACTCAAATACCACAGTTGCCTACACAGGCACGGCGTACTGATACACTGTCAAGATCGAGTAGAAGTTTAAACAGAAGAAGTGAGACTTTGGATCTACAAATCTGAAGCAAGGGAAAGGTGCCCCAAATTGCTTAACAAAGGACAAACCCAAGGCAGGGTGGCCCAGGAAAACCCACAAAAGACACAAGAAAAGAACAACACCATGAAGCCGAAGAAGGACACGGGAAAGTGGTGTGAGTTCCATAAGAGCTCCACTCACAACACAAGTGAGTGTCAGGCCAAGCAGTCACTGGTGGCCAATCTAAAGTGTTCAGAATCATATGCATGTTCTGACTCTGAGTCAGAACTTGATAAGGGGAATGACAAAGGGAAGCAGATTATCGATGCGGAGCCCAATGCCACCGTTGCCACCATGAAGATCTAGAAGGAGGAACCCGAAGATCCAGAGGAGAAGGAGCGCCTCTTCTACTCCTAGATGTGGGTAAAGGGTTCCCCGCTACAATTCATTGTCGACATTGGGAGCCAAAAGGACCTCATTTCAACAAAGGTCATGGAGCGGCTGGGCTTATCAACCACAGCACATCCATAACCATACACCATCAAGTGGCTTCACCAAGGACAGGATCTTCGCGTGAGCCAGCAATGTCGCATTCCATACAACATCAAGCCCTTCACGGATGAGGTATTGTGTGACATCGCTCCCCTTGATGTTTGTGATGTATTATTAGGCCAACCATACTTGTGGAAGAAACATGTTGTGTATGATTCTAGGCCTCGTGTTGTTATTGCTACTTTGGGAAATAAGTTGTACAGGATACTAGAGGTAGCACTACCTATCGCCATCTCTTTGGTTACTACAAAACAATGCAGTAAGCTCATTTCCAAAACTGGGAAATTTATTTTCTTGATGATACGCCCTTAAGGAAAGAAGAAGACGATGACCACGACCTCCAGACAGGGCCCCTCTGCATGACAACAATAGGTGAAGAAGGTCATGGAGGAGTACGAGGACATCTTCACCTCCCTCGCAGGGGTGCCTCTACACTGCCAGGTCAAGCACTCCATCGATCTGACCTTAGGTGCACCACTGCCCAATGGACCAATATATCGGTGCTCTATTCTGGAGAACAACGAAATCAACAGGAAAATTCAAGAACTATTGGAGAAAGGTCACATCTGACCGATTTCATGACACTGTGGGAGCCCGATCGTGTTGGTACAGAAGAAGGATGGGACTTGGAGACTTTGTATTGACCATCAAGTGTTGAACAAGATCACTATCTAGAATAGGTACCTGATCCCACAATTAATGACCTTTTGGACCAACTGAAGGGGGGAAAATATTTCAGAAATATCGACTTGAAGTCAGGATATCACCAGGTACCAATCGAACCCTCCGATGTGTGGAAGACTGCCTTCAAAGCCAAGGAGGGCCTTTTCAAATGGTTGGTTATGCCTTTCAGGTTGACAAATTCTCCTGCAACCTTCATGAGGCTGATGGATGACATCTTGCGGCCATTCACCAACTCATTTGTAGTGATATACTTGGATCACATCTTGATCTTTAGCTAGAGTTAGGAAGAGCACCTCCATCACATCCGACAGGTTCTCCAAACACTGCGGCAACATAAGCTATGTGCCAATTTGGAGAAATGCACTTTTCGCATGACCCAAGATGAGTATCTAGGATACATTATTGATGAATAGGGGGTGCATGTGGATCCAGCTAAGATCCAAGTCATTTCGGATTGGCCAGCTCCAACCACTCTAACAGAGCTCCGCAGCTTTCTGGGTCTTGTCAATTTCTACCACAGGTTCATGTTGGGAATCTCTCATATCACTTGTCCGTTGAGTCAAGTCACCAAGGGAGGAGCGATGTTTCATAGAGTTGAAACATCGCCTCTACTTGGCACCAGTGCTCACATTATTAGACTTGCAATAGCCATTTGATGTCAAGACAGATGCCTCTGACTATGTTGTTGGGGCAGTCCTTACTCAACATGGGCATCCAGTGGCATATCATAGTGACACACTTTCAGACACAGTTCGAAAGTATCCCACTTATGACAAAGAGATGTATTCCATTATCTAGGTCGGCCAACAATGGAAGCATTACATTTTGGGGAAGGAAATGGTCATCCACATAGACCACCAGCCACTGCAGTTCATACAAACGCAAGGGAAGTTGTATAATGATCTCCATCAAACGTGGTCCACATACCTGTAACAGTTCCATTTGAATATCAAGTATAAGAAGGGCAACATCAATAATGTTGCAAATTGCCTCAACCGACCACCGATCATGGCATTAACCACCGTGCTCAACTCTTATGGGCACGAAACTTCTGATTGGCCACTTCTCTACAAAAGTGACCCAGAATTCAACCATACATATCAGACGCTCTTGGAGGGTCAGCATGTTTCATATTTTCACCTCCAATATTCCCTGTTATGCCACCTGGGTCACTTTTGTCTTCCTTCAAGCGAGCGTGCCAAGATGATTTGGGAAGTGCACTATATTCGGGCTACTAGGCATTTCGGGGTCGAGAAAATGGTGGCAGTACTATAGAAGTATTTCTATTGGCTGAATCTTCAATGGGATTTCAGGAAGTACATCAGATCTTGCACTACTTGCGCCATTTCCAAACCAACCATCAAGAAGAAAGGCCTCTATACTCTACTGCCTACCCCTAGTCAACCTTGGGAATCCATCTCCATGGATTACATGTCGGGCCTTCCTTCTACTAAGCATGGCAACGACTGCGTTTTTGTGGTCGTCGACAGATTCTTGAAGATTGCCATTACGGCGGCCTGCAATAAGAATATCACAGAAGAAGCCACTATTAAACTCTTCTTTGAACTAGTGTGGGTACACTTTGGGATCCCACAATCTATCATCTCATATCAAGACAGTAGGTTCCTTAGTTCATTTTGGTCCAATCTTTGGTCGATGCTAGACACCAATCTCACTAAGTCCACAGCTTTCCATCCCAAAACTTATGGCCAAACAGAGGTCATCAATATGGTGATCATACACATTCTGCGCATGTACAACTCAAAACATCCATGCACATGGGATGAGAACCTCCCCTATGTCCAGCATAGCTAAAATTGAGCTCTCCACAACTTGACTAGCCACAGCCCCTTTCAGGTGGGCTTGGGATTCCAGCCACTATGTCCCATTGATGTGACCATGCCATTTGCAGCTACTCAGGCAGATTTGGCTCATGTCCAGTCCGAAACTAATAAGGAAAACAACTTCATTGAGCACATCCAACATATCCGCCAGCAAGTACATGACATTCTGGAGAAATCAAATGCCAAATATAAGCAGCGACATGATCAATATCAGGTGCCACACAAGTTTCAGGTGGGCGACAAAGTCTGTTGCATTTGCAAAAGGAACGCCTTACCGGAGCCTATCAAAAACTCAGACCACTTTGATATGGTCCGTAAACCATTACCAAGGTTGTGGGAGATAATTCATTTGAGCTCATCATTCCCCCATTCCTTGGCCTGCACCCAGTGTTCAATGTGGACCGCCTTCTACCATACTTCCCACCATTGCTAGACACATCAGACATTGCAGAACAACTCAAACCTACAGAGTTAAATACAGATTGCATGGAACGGGACACAACTGATTGGATCATGGACACATAGAGCAAGAACACCTGACAGCAAAGGATCCAACTATATTGAGTTGTCAACGCAGGCCAACTCCTTCACCGGGGCAAGTGGCTCACCAGGGACCAAGTTCAGCATAAGTTTCCTCATCTCATGGAGGAACTCAATGCAATGGTGACCATTGCTTTCTAAGGGGAGAGGACTGATCCAAGTGGATATTGGTGGCCAAACACCTATTCCACTTGGACCTCCACCTTTGTTTATTTCAGTTTTTCTCCTTATTTGTAGCACAATTTACTATTTTTGGCAGTTTTTCATGTCCTAAACTTCCGGAGCAGTTTTGAGGCCCTAAATAATGTTTTTTTGGGAAAAATGGGAGCAACAAGGCTCCATGGACTAATGTTGCTCATCCCAAAGCTATATTCCTCAAATAGATCTTTCTAACGAGGTATTGTGCACATCAAACGAAGATCGTATGCCAAAGTTACAACCCCGGGAAGTTGATGTACCAATTTACCCAAAACGGGGCCCATAGTTTGGCACTCCATCTCCTAGGATTAGGTTTTTGGATGTTTAGGGTTTTCCATTATTTCTCAACAATAAATAGTCCTTTGAGCCTCATTGTAATACAGTTCAGAGGCATGTAGCCACCACATCTCTTCTCAGAGATAAGCTAAAATCGTCCGAGCTAGTTTATTTCTATTTCTGTTTGTAAGCGTGTTTTAGTATTTTACATCAATTAAATGAAGCATTATTTCTATTGCATTTTTGTATTTATGGTCATATCTGTAATGTGTTTCATTCCTGTTTAAATCCAAATCAAGTAGATCAACTAACCATAACATGAAATCATATCTCAATCATCCAATAAACCTAAAGAGTTGTCCGACAATAATCAAATTCTTCAACCAAAAAGTATAAGGTTATGTTAAGATTGCTTGACAATGCAAGCAACGAGAATTGTATCGTTACTAGATTGCTTGATAATGTAAATAAAGGAAATTATCATTGTATACGCATAATCATGTTTTGATGGTTTATTGTAAACATGTCATATGTCTCAAAACTAGACAACAAATCAACAACATCTAATTTGTCTGCACAGTATTTCTCATAGGATTTTTTTTCATAGTTTAGGTAATACTTTTTCTAGTTCCACGCCTCTCAGAACACATTGTATTTAGTCTCCTCATTTGCATGTATGATGCAGTTTAATTGAAGGAAATAAACAAATCAACAATCCTCATTTCAAATGGTACTATAAAGCATGTTTCATTCATAGTTCTAGCATTTGTAATTGGACTACCTCATTTCGCACATACAGCCTCCAATGGATCCGTATATGCACTAGTCATTGTCACGTGTCCTTACACATTGCAAAATTGATACATAAAACATAGACTTAGAAACATAAAATCAAATGTCTTTTTATCATTATATATATACAGACATACATACATATACATATATATATATATATATATATATATATATATATAGATATAGATATAAAGTTTAATGTGCATATTCCACTAGCCAAAGAAAGAAGTTTTCTTAGACTTTCAACTTTCTTTATAAATATTCAACATATGTATGGAGAATGCAAACTTAGAAATAAGATTTCTAGAAATTAGAAAATGGTTTTTGAATTTACAAAAGAATAGTGATATCTAACATTTTTCTGAAACTATAATTAATATGTGGACATAAATAATCAATAGTCAACAGACTTCGACGTGAAAATAGAAAAAATTGTAGTAAAAAATAAGAACAATTAGCGGGATTTGACTATGAGGTGAGTGTTATAGTACCTAACAAGGCAGTGAATAATAATAATAATAATAAAATATGCAAAATAATGAACAATCAACACATTTCAACCACAAAGCGAGTGCTACTCATAAAAAATTATCATTAAATAAATTTGATTTTCTCATAAAGTTAACTTTAAATTTGATATGATCATAGTCAATGTTTCATTGTACAAACCAGAAAGACACTTCTTCCAAACTATTATTGTCATATATGAAAGTTTCATAAATGATCTTATAGGATTTGATTATCATAACCTTTGTTTTGTCTATGTCATACCCATATTAAAGGGGAAGTGCTCAAGAATTTTTCGATAATTATTAAGGTCCTTGGAATTCCTTACTATAAGAACAATATCATCAGCATAAAGAAATAAAAGGATGATGAAAATTCCACAGAATGAAAGTTTCGCACAATGAAAGCTTTGCACAACAAAAGCTCTGCACAATAAAAGCTCTGCATAAGGAAAGCTCCAAACAATGATATAGGTTTCTACAACTATGGTTCTCATGTTTATTAGGAAATTTCTAACATCATTAGGTGAAAGTACATGCTAAAACTGACTGAGAAGCTTATGGTTATTTCTAAAGAGATTATATTGTGCGGAACGCTTAAAGATAATATGGTGTGTTAGTACTTGTATAAGGTCTCTAGAAACCAAGAAAAATCATATCTACATGGAAAAATCAAAGCTACCAATGTTACATTGTTATTTTGTTTAATTAGACTAGTTTTGTGATATGTAGACGAAAGAGAAAGGTTATGGGAGAACTACGCTAGAAGGACATCACGGGAAAAATTGGGAACAAATATGCGGAAGTAGCCTTGAAATATTAATTTAATATGAAATATGCAAAAATGAACACGAGTATAAGAGATGCAATTAAAGTCAATTACAAACAATGATAACCTTGGTTAATATGACTTTCACTTTGCACTTTTCATTTGGAATCTAAAAAGATAATCACACACATGCTTTTAATGTTAATTGGATCCTCAATTTTAACCCTAGGTATCAAATGCATTGAGATATTAAAAAATTCACATAATTTAGTGAATACAACTATATTAGACTATTAGTGTCACTTTGCATTTAAAATATTTTAATATAAGTTTGCAGTTGCTTCCCTACATGCATTCATAAATGACGCTAAATTTGCTTTCATAATAATATTAATTGTTTTTAGCAATTGATAAAAAATAATTATTAAATAAATTTGATTTGGTCATAAAGTTAAATTAATTTAATTTATATTTACGATTTTTAGGTTTATAGTTTTTTAATGAAAACTTTCATTGTATGGAGGAAGCTTCCTCTGCACAATTTAAGCTTTCATTGAAATCTCTCCATAATGAACTTATTCAAATTAAAACAGAGATGAACTTCCTATGCACATAAAAACAAGTTGCTCCAATAAAACCCATAGTTTAATGTATTATGACATATCTTCCTCTACACAATGAAAGCTTCACAGAATTAAAGCCTCACACAAGAAAGATCGGCACAATGAAACATTTATATTTGCATGCATTCATTAAATTATTATGGTCGCAAAAAAAAATGCGTATTCTTCCTCTGCACAATGAAAGCTTTCATTGTAATCTCCTCACCTCTGCACAATGAAACTCTGCACAATGAAACATTGATCCCTGCAACTTTGGCTTCCCTGCATGTATTCATGAATAAGTGCAGAGTGTTGAGCGACAATAAACATTTTAATTATGTGTGGTGCAGAAGAGCAGAGAATGTTTACTTTGTTCTGAGTACGGAAGTGGAATTAAAACTTTTATTGTGTATAATTCTTTTATGTTTTCGCTTATCTTTGCACATAGCTCTTGTCAGCAACTTTGCATTTCGCACATGTGGTCACCCAACAATGTGTCTTAGAATTATAACAGAATACCAAGATTTTTTTTATACATTATACAAAATGTGGAGTTGTTGATTCATGCATTGTACTAAACATAGTTAAGAGTTAAAAAATCTTCATTTGATATTAGACATTAAGGTTGTAGTGCAGAAGGACAGTGAAAGTTTCTTTTGTGTTGTGTGGAAGTCAATTCGAATTCTCTTATCTCTGCACATAGTTCTTTTCGACACCTCTGCACTTAGCACGTGTGGCACTTCAACAATGTGTCTTAGATAGCAAGGCTATCTCTCTTTTTGCGAGACCTCCATTTTCTTGTTATTTGAAAATTCCCAACTTTCCACAATTTTTCATTGTTTACGTGTCTACATAAGTGAATGGAATGGGAATGCAGAGGGGCTGTGTCTTAGAGTTATAATCAAATATCAAAATTTTTGGATATGTCGTCCGAAATTCTAAGGTGTGGATCCATACATTGTATTGAACATACATAATAGTTACACATTAAAAGAAGACTTCATTTGATATTAGAGTAGGGTCTGCATTTTTTTGTGCACATTGCAGAAGGGAAGTGAATGCTTTATTTGTGTGCAGTGTGGAAATGGAGTCGAATATTTTATTGTACGAAGCGCTTCTTCACTTTTTCTTATCTTCGCACATAGCATTTTTCGACACCTATACACTTCGCACATGTAGCCAACCAATAATATGTTTTAGAATTATAATGAAATATTAGGATTTTTTTATACATTGTATGAAATACAGAGGCGCAAAACATTTCATTATGGAATACTGATATATGGGAATAGCGCAATGTAGAAGAAGTATAAAGGGTGAGAAAAAGTGTAGACTGCGAAGGAGCAGTCAATGTTTTCATTGTGCAGAATACAGAGGGAAAATGAAGGTTTTCATTATGTAGAGTGCAGAGGGGTATTGAACGTTATGCACAATGTAGAGGAAAAAAAGGATAATTTCAATCAACAAACTCTCCCATACTCAATATCTCTGGATACTCATTCTTCCACACTTCCTCTATATCATTTCTCATTCTTCCACAAATCACAGAGTTAGACTTCCTTCTCAAATCACATAATTAGTCTTTTTTGTCCATGCCTCAACTTTGTATATTAAATTAGTCTTATTTGGAGTGTGGATAAGGAAATATTTTTCACACGCATTAAAAATACACTTAAATTAATATTGCATAATAATAATAGGTATTTAATTCACAAATGTGAAATCACAAATGAAAGATAAATAAACATTACAATTCATTCAAAATAAAAAACCAACGACTTTAAGTGAGCTATACAAGCTCATTGTGAGGATTTCTGAGGTGCAGTAAACATTTACATTGTGTGGACTATGGACGGGAAGCGAACATTTTAATTGTGCATAATTCCCTATCTTTGCACATACTCCTTCTGCAATTGAATTATGTTCAAGAAAATAAATATGATTAAATAAGTGAATCTATAATAATTAGATCTCTCCTCTATTTAAAAACTTGTCATCCAAGAGATCTCTGATAAATAGACATATGGATTCTTTGAAGAAGATAGTCATAAACACTCAGAAGGTAGGTCAAGGGGGTTGAACCGATATGTAGAGGAAGCAGAGAACATGCATGAAAAGTATGAATTTTGGAGTGGAAGTCAACATTTTCATTGTGCAAAAGGGGAAACAAACAATGAAATGATTTCTCATACTTATGCATTCCACACAAATTAAAAAGATTAAAAACTCTCTCCATTTTTTGGAATGCGTGAATGTTAATTTTAGGTATGTTCTATGCTTAGAGCAAATTTACTTCAATTTTCCATATTAGCTCAATATCAATTCCAAATTAGCAATCACATTTAGCATGATAGTAAAGTGCAGATAGAACATAAACATAAATCGCAGAAAACAAGCCAAGACAATAGGACACAAGATGTGGCACCAGCTAGGGATAAACCCCAATGTGGGGAAACCCTTGATAAATTCTTCTTATGTTCTTCAATAGCTCAACAGAGAGAGAGATAGTACATATACATCAAAAGTAAACATTTTGACTTATCAAAATAAGAGCAGAGATCTTCTCTATGAAGATAACACATGAGGTAGTTGATCTGAACTCAAGTGAAGGCATACTACTTCAATTGATCCTTCAAGGTGACTTCATCACCATGTTGCACCCATCATCATCAAGTTGTTGCAATATATCATGATGCTACTATACATCCATGCCCATCATCATTGTGTTGCACCATGTTGTTCTATCATTATTGTGATGCATCATGCTGCATCCATTGTGCTGCACCATGTTGCCCCCATCATGTTGTCACCTATCACACCATGTCCATCATCACTGTGTTGTACACTACAATATTGTCATGGAACAACCTTAGCTACTTGCTATGGCTTGCGGCCTAGCAAAGAAGCTAGTTGTAGTACTAGACTCCTTCATCAAGACCCTAGATAGCATCTTAGCCCTCTGACTTCTAATCTAGTGACAATTGCTCCCAAACGTACCTCATCCATGCTTTAGAACAATAGTTAGCAATGGATGAGGGAATCTTCACGTCCAAGATTGGGGCCTCTTTAGACCTCCTTATTGTGCCTTAGGGCAACGTATAAGTAGCATATAGAGGGTAGTATATGCATCCTCCTTGATTGCGGTCACAATGTTTACGGCACTCAAGGACATCATTAGGGTGACTGTGTATTCCCTATCGTTAGGCCAGCATATAGATCTCAATATAGTGGATATAATCCCCATTATGACAATGGACATTATGAGTTGCTTGAAGCTTTCTTTAATTGGAATAAAGGGCAACTTCTAGTGTGGAATAAGCCCAGCAGTTAAAGTGAATATTGGACTGCAACTAGGGCTCTCCTTAGAGTTGTGTAATGCCTCCTTTTGCTATAGATAAACCCCTTCTTGACTACGGCCTAGGACAGCGTGTTAGGGATCTCCTTTAGGGATTAGATAAGGCAACATATAGATCTCTTATAGACAATGTTAAGGTCTCTTCACCATGACTACGTTTAGGGTAACATTGGGGCATACTGTGTTAGGCCTTCATCCCCATGCCAGTGTTAGGAGCTAGGAAGTCTTCTTTAGGGTAGCGTATCATCTTAAGATCAATCCTCCCACCAAAACCCAAAGACAAGTGGAGAGGAAGAGATCACAAGAGGTGTGTATCAAATGACTTGCAAGCCACCTATTTTTATAGTAAAACGTTGAGGATAGATGGGGACAATTTGGTTGCTAGCCAACCTTGACGAATTGTCACATAACACAAATAAATTCATATCTCTATGAATACATGTCGGAATTGGATGATGTTTAGATCAATCATACACCTCTCGAAGATAGGAATCCAAGAAAAATATTAGCTTCCATGAATAAGTAGACCCACATGGAGTTTGGCCCTAGTTGCCAATTTAACACTCCCTCTCAACTAGGGAGAACTCCATCTGCTAATCCATCTTCTAGTGTGTACTATCTTTGCCATCAGTGCCCTACACTACTTTGCTCTTCTCTGTTGAACTATGAAGAATAATAAGTGATCAAGAATGTATCATACCATCCTCTACTGACCCGAAGTCAGTCCCATATAAAAGAGAGTGTCTTATACCACTCTTACTAATATGAAATCAGTTCCAATATAAAGAGAGTGTATCATACCACTCTTAGTGATCCGAAATCAATTCCAAAAGAAAGTGAGTTATACCACTCTTACTAACCTGAAGTCAGTTCCAATTGATCCCAGATCAATATCAAACTAGCATAGGGAGTACATTAGTAACACGATGCATCCATCAGTACTACTATGGTCCCTATCTTCATTTCCCCACTCATTGGCCAGATGAGAGGTACTTCCCATGAGTCCCAGACTGCATGGGTAGGATGTCTCAGCAAGAGAAGGATGAACCACTCATCCTACCTACATGTCGCTAGGGGTATCCCAGGAGAAGGCTGAACCACTCACCTTGTACACGACAAATCACTAGGGGAAGGCTGAACCACTCACCCTATGACTATGTCTCAGTAGGAGAAGGATGAACCACTCATCCTATCTACATTGAAGACCACTAGGGGAAGGCTGAACCACTCACCCTATTATTTCTCATCGCTCCAAGATGTACCCCCAAGCCCCCCGGAGCTCCTAAAGCTCAATGTCCATATCATACAGGACTCTTAGGAGAGAGTCTCTCCATGACCCTTAGTTGTTCTCGGAAAGTCAAGAATTTTACCTTTCCCAAGGAATTTGACCGAATATTGGTGCCTGCACATCAGTCCCGAAGTGATGGAGCCTTCTTGCTCCCCATTGTACCATATCCTAGATAATGTGGTACCTGATGTCTATATGCTTGGAGTGATCATAGAACATGGGATTCCTCAAAAATTAAATCCCCCTCTGGTTGTCACAGAAGATCACGATGATATCAAGAATGTGTCCAAACAGCTCACTGAAGAGCTTCCTTAACTAGGTAGCTTCACACGAGGTCATACTTGTAACTATGGAATCAACCTCAGCAGTTCTCAAAGCAACAGACTTTTGCTTCCTGCTCATCTAGGATATCAAAGCAGACGCCAAGGAGAACCAGCACCCAGAAGTGCTCTTGTGATCCTCCACATTGTCTACCTAATCAACATCAGAATAATTATGCAGCTTCACATTTTCGATAGTGTATCTCAATCCATGAGAGATTGTGCCCTAAATATATCTCAAATGATTCTTGGCACCAATCCAATGAAGCTCAACCATATATGAGCTCAACACACTAACTGTAAAACATATATCGGAATGGGAGTTCACCAAGAACATTAATGCTAGTTGAGTTTATGAAACTCAAAGGAACTTCCCAAATCAGGTATGACATCACTACTGCATAACTTCTTAAAGGTAGGCTTCATTGAGGTAGTCACGGGCTTGTAGTTCACCATTCCAAATATGGAATCCAACTCCCTCTTACTTTTGCAAATAAGAGGGTTTGTACCTGCCAAAAAGAGATCATCCACATAAGGTACCAGCATGAGAGGTCTATCATCCACAACCTTAAAGCAATGATTTGGGTCGGATTTACTCCTAGTGAATCTCAGCTTCATCATATAGTTGTCAATCCTCTCATACCAAGCTCGGGGTGCTTGCTTTAAATCATAGAGATATTTCCTTCACCTGCATACATGAGATTCTTGATCATGAATCTCAAACTCCTTAGGTTCTTCCACATCTGAGTTCTTGCTATTACATGAGGGGAATAGTCCCCTTGTAATGTTTCCTTTGGTACATCTCAAATATGTACCTTCATGCTCTTCCTTGATTTCAGGCATCCTTGTCACCATGTGTCTCACATCGGGTAGGGCCCCAAAATGAATATGGGCAGACCTTTGGTGCCATAGAAGACAAGTGTCACATGACATGGTCCCCAAGGACTTCCTCCAACTTGATACAAATTGCCAACCCTAAACCTGTGAGAAAAATCATCTTGAAAATTCCATTTTCAAACACGTACCTTTCCATAGATGAATGCCTTCTTGAAACCTTTGACTTCCATTACAGAAATGGACACCAGGTTCTTCTTGAGATCAGGTACATAAATAAATTTTTGTAAATGAATCATTTTACCCTCATTCAATTGAGGAGTAACATTCCCTGCACCCTTTCCAGGATAGGTGGCATTGTCTCCAACAATAATCTTCATGATTATTTCCTTCTCTCTGATGAAGTGCCTTGAAGCACTACTATCAATAAGCCAAATTTCCAAAGAGTCTGGAGGAGAAGTAGTGGAGAGGGCCAATATAAGATAATACTTCTTTAGCTTATCAAAAACAACAATTTGATTCTTCATACTTGAAGTTCCTTGAAGAGTCGGCCATTTCCTTGATGACCTGCATTCCTTTTATTCCTTTGCCATTGTACCTGTCATTTCTTTGATCATTGAAGATTCCCCTGGAATGATTGATATCATCATCAAGTGATGTGTCCCTTCTATTCAAACACTCCTTCGCATAATGGCCAAACTTATTGTAAGCAAGGCAACTGTCTTTCCTTCCATTCTTAGATACAGAATTCCGATACCAAATGCTTCCGCTGTGCCACTCTGAAAGCCTTCTTGCTTTGACTTCACCCTTGGTGAATTTGAAGAGGGATGAGGAACTCATTGAGCCTTTTTGTCCTTTCCAACTATCTTTGATGATTTCTCTTTCACTCTTTCTTGGGCTTTGTCTTCACCTCACCTCTGATACCATGTTAATTTTATGTATGTTCTATGCATAGAGAAAATTTACTTCAATTTTCCATATTAGCTCAATATCAATTCCAGATTATGAATCACATCTAGCATGATAGTAAATTGCAGATAGAACATAAACATAAATCACAGAAAACAAGACAAGCAAAGAGGACACAAGATGTGGTTCCAGCCAGGGACAAACCCCAACGTGGGGAAACCCTTGATCAATTCTTCTTATGTTCTTCAATAGTTCAATAGAGAAAGAGATAGTACGTATACATCAGAAGTCAACATTTTGACTTATCAAAATAAGAGCAGAGATATTCTCTATGAAGATAACACATGAGGTAGTTGATCTGAACTCAGGTGAAGACATACTACTTCAACTGATCCTTCAAGGTGACTCCATCACCATGTTGCACCCATAATCATCAAGTTGTTGCAATACATCATGTTGCTACTATACATCCTTGCCCATCATCACTATGCTGCACCATGTTGTGGCATCATTATTGTGTTGCATCATGCTGCATCCATTGTGTTGCACCATACTGCACCATGTTGCCCCCATCATGTTGTCACCTATCACACCATGTCCATCAACACTATGATGTACACTGCAATATTGTCATGGAACAGCTTTAGTTTCTTACTATGGCTTGCAGCCTAGCAAAGTAGCTTGATGTAGTAGTAGACTCCTTCATCAAGACCCTAGATAACAACTTAGTCCTTTGACTTCTAATCTAGTGACAGTTGCTCCCAAACGTACCTCATCCATGCTTTAGAAAAGTAGTTAACAACAGATGAGGGCATATTCACGTCCGAGATTGGGGCTTCTTTAGACCTCCTTATTGTGGCTTAGGGCAGCGTATAAGTAGCATATGGAGGGCAGTATATGTATCCTCCTTGACTACGGTCACAGTGTTTAGGGCACTCAAGGACAACGTTAGGGTGATTGTGTATTCCCTATCATTAGGCTAGCATATAGATCTCAATATAGTGGATATAATATCCATTATGACAGTGGACATTAGGAGTTTCTTGAAGCCTTCTTTAACTGCGGATAAAGGGAAGCTTCTCGTGCAGAATAAGCCTAGCAATTAGAGCGAATCTTGGACTGCAACTAGGGCTCTCCTTAGAGCTGCGTAATGCCTCCTTTTGCTTTAGATAAACACCTTGTTGACTACGACCAAGGACAGCATGTTAGGGATCTCCTTTAGGCTTAGATAAGGCAGCGTATAGATCTCTTATAGACAATGTTAAGGTCTCTTCACCATGAGTGTGTTTAGGGCAGTGTTAGGGCATATTGTGTTAGGCCTTCATCTCCATGCCAAGAGTTAGGAGCTAGGGCATCTTCTTTAGGGAAGTGTATCATCTTAAGATCTCTCCTCCGACCAAAACCCAAAGACAAGTGGAGAGGAAGAGATCACAAGAGATGTATCAAATGACTTGAAAACCACCTCTTTTTGTAGTAAAACGTTGAGGATAGATGGGGGAAATTTGGTTGTTGGCCGACCTTGACGAATTGTCACATAGCACAAATAAATTCATATCTCTATGAATACATGTCGGAATCGGATGATCTTTAGATCAATCCTACACCTCTCGATGAGAGGAATCCAAGAAAAATATCAGCTACCATGAATAAGTAGACCCACGTGGATTTTGGCCCTAGTTGCTAATTTTAACAATGAACGAATGCATAAATAGTTTATATTGTTATCGTAAATCAATTTAAATAATAGAAACGAGACAAGTACTAAGCATTTTTTCCTCTCTCGTTTTTTAACAATAAACCTTTGTTTTTTTTAAGTTATTTTTGTGCTTAATATCAAAACATTTTATATCTAGCAATTGTTTAGCCGAAAATCGAAATTGCACAAAATCAATATATAAATTTCATTTCGAAATATGGAAAAATATTACATTATGCACAATAGGGAGATATGGAGAAATCACAATAAAAACCTTTCTCATATTGCCACACTACACAAATTTAAAATATTAAAACAATCAACATTATTCAAGCTTCATAGCAAATAGAACTACTAAAATTAAAAAACTCTTAACTACATTTGTATAATGTATTCTTGGCAAATGTATGCATGACATAATACAAGAGCTCAAATCATAACTTTCGAACATTAAGAAACACAATCACAGTAACAAGAGTTGTATCGAGATTCAAAAATCAATCATCATAGATATGATTAAAATAAATACAATACACAAAACATATATCTAAAATCTAAAATTGTTCTTGACCACCTAATTGTGATCAATAATAAAAAATTAGATATAATATAAAATTAAAAGAATATCCCTAAAAACTTATGTTCGATTATTTTTTTTGAGAAATGTCACAAAATTCAGATGCATACAAGATCTTATGCAAAAAATTAAGAACTTCGATTTTGAGCAGAAGTCGCTTATATTAGTAATGAAATTGCTCAATAGCTCAGCGCATGAGCTCATTCATTATGTTATACTAACATCTTCTCTTTAATTATCCACTCTTTCATTCCAGTAAAGTAAATGTGTTCATCCCAATAGGGACTAAGATTTGGCTCTTGTGAACTGTAATTTGTAAAAAGGAAACTACAAAAGGAAACAAGGAACTGTGTTAAGCAATTAGACTAGGTGACATTAACACAATTAACAAATCCCAATAACTAAATACTTGTTAGGTCCCTATAATACTAGTGATTCCCCCATTATTATTGTCATTGTAGCCCTTATTGTTATTGTTGTGCCCCTATTGTCCCCATATTGTTAATATTGTGCCCCATAGAAGCCCACTATTGTTACTATTGTGCCCTTATATTATTATTGTTATGTCAACTTGATCATATTGTGACCCCTTAGACTCCTATATATAGAAAGGAGGTTTTATCATTTGTAGCATCCAAGAATTGTTCATTCATGTAATGTAAAGGAGGTTTCCCCCTCGAAGAGACTGATTTCTAAGGCGTTGATCTTTCTTTTCTATCTTTTTGTGAGTTGGTTTCATAACATTTGGTATCAAAGGTTTGGATTCTAGGGTTTCGCTGCTCCAAATAGATCATCGTGGAATTTTCTCTATAACCTTTTTTCTGCAACGTTCAGAAGCTAAAAAAAACCCATTTGAGCCGAAATCATTCTGAACCTCGGGTCCAAATTTCAGATCTTGTCTCACTCTATTTTCAGAGATATGATCTGAGGAAGTTAGGGTTTTCGCAGACTTTTGAATTACAATCCAAACAGGTGCCCTTGGGAAAATCATCATAATTGTCTCTCTGAGCATCAAATTGATATTTCGTAAGAAGTTAAAGAAAGAGGATAGATTGTACTTTTCTTTGTATCATTTTCATATCCGAAGGTCAAAACAGTGACACATGGCACGTCATACAAGTTCTCTCTACTGAAAAACTATATAATCAGTTCATATTGGGAGATTGGGCATAACTCTTTCTCAAAGAATCCAATTTCAATCAAACTAGTGGCATTGGAAAGAGGACTCAAACGGCTATTACAAGAATAAATTTCAGACCTTGGAGATCCACAATTACAAAGATAAAACAAATTCAATATCAAGCTTCTACAAAGTGAAAAAAAGGTGTGTAGTCTTTTTAAAATTTTGCATAAGTTTGGGTTGAAAAAATAGTTTGAAGTTCAAAGAGCATAGTGAAGCATAATTATGATTAATTCATGCCCCGAAGAAAGAAAATGGAAACACTTAGTAAGAAACCTGAAATATCTAACATGACTCATGAAGAAGAGGAAGAAATGCAACATGATATATCAAAATTACGAGACCAAGTGCAACAAATGTCACTCTCACAAAAGGTAACAGAAGCTAAGATTGATGGTTTAAAGAAAGGCATGGAAGCTAAGATGAATGGCGTGGAAGCTAATATGAATGGCGTGCAAGTTAAGATGGATGGAATGGAAGCTAAGATGGATGGCATGGAAGCTAAGATGAATGGCATGGACGCTAAGATGGATGGTAGAGAAGAAAAACTAAAAGGTGACATGGAATATTTGAAGATAGATTTGACTAAGTTGCTACAAGAAATGCTTACTAATGGTGAAAGGGTAGTAAAGGAAACTCATGATGAGAACAAAAGAAATGCTAATCATGATTTCATAGAATCTAACATTAGATTGAAGACCCACCATGTTCCAAAGATCGATATGAGGAAGTTTGATGGCAAGGATCCCGTAACATGGATACTACAGATTGAGCAATATTTTGATCTCCATAATGTGAAAAACATACAAAAGGTACACATTGCAACTTTATATTTGGAACCAAATCAATTTGAATGGTATCGATGGCTTTGCTCTCGTAAACAAATCGTCACTTAGGCAATTTTTAAGTAAGAAACGATATCACATTATGAGGATACAAAACAAAACACTTTTTTTAGCCAATTGATAAACCTCAAACAAAAGGGTTCAATGATGGAGCACATTGAGGACTTACAAAAATTGAATACAAGGGTAAAAGATATTCTAGAGGAGCATATGATTGATTTGTTCATAGGGACTTTAAAGGATAACTTCCAACATGAGGTTCACCTTTGGGAACCAAACTCGTTGAAGAAGGCATTCAGGTTGGCAAGAAAAATGGAAAGAAAAATTATGGCAACAAGGAAGCCTACCACTCACAACTATAAGGATGGAAGTGTTGTTTCCCCTAGCCTTCCAAAACCTACAAGGTTGACACCCCAACAATTGGAAGAAAAAAGAGCAAAAGGGATTTGTTACAATTGTAATAGAAAATATATGAAAGGTCATAAGTGTGCTGAGAATAAATTATTTTACATAGATTGTGAAGAGGAGGAAGAAAAGGAACAATAAACACCAAAAGAAGAGGACATACACCAGGATCAAATCCTAGATAAAGAAGAAATCAATCCGACCATACCTTGTAATGCATTGGCTAGAATTACCACTCCTCAAACTATTAATAGAGAAGGACATATCAAGAAGAAAAAGGTAATAGTGTTGATTGATTTGGGCAGTACCCATAATTTTATTCATTGTAAGATAGCCAAGGAATTGAATTGCTTCCTATATATAGCACCAGAGTGTCAAGTGATGGTTGCAAGTGGAGGAACCATAAATTGCTCTGGAAAGTGCCATAATATCAAGCTATCCATGGGAGAATATGTATTTAATAGCCTAATGCATTCCATTCCAATGGGTGGTGTTGATGTTGTACTACGCGTCCAATGGCTACAATCTTGGGTACAATAGCTTTTAAATTTCAAGAACTTTTCATGAAAATTTCTTTGAAAGGAAAGGAAGTTGAATTAAGAGGTATTGTAGGGAAACCAATAAAGATAATCATCTCTAATGGGATGACCAAGTACATAGGAAAATTATGCTTGTTCGGAGCATATCCATCAACCTATTTGCACCCTGTTATTCATCTATGCACCAAAGTCAGCCAATCACGATGCTTCTTAAGTAACAAGGATATCATCTTTAGAGTCATCAGACATCATATTGTAACATCACATCTCCCTTTGAATTTTTGAAAGGTAAGCTTACTTAAAACATAAGCATTGAGCTATATGCAACCTGCTTTTAATCCTATGGTCCATGTGTTAGAATTATCCAATCATAATCATGCATCTTATATCAAATTTAGTTATCAAGACATGCCTTTCTTTAGGAATCATAGAACAAGAACACTCATTGAAGATTTTATGGCTCCCTCTTAAGCCTTTCTTTAAGTCAGACGAGACAAGAATTTCAGACAAGGTTTGAAACATCATAGTCCTAGTTATCTCATCCTTCATTGCATCAAGTTACCCAGTTCATGATGGGAAGAAGACTTTCCCATCAAGAATTCATATCTGTAGAACCATTCTTCACAAAATCCTGATTTAATGCAATCAAGATATCAGGGTATTTTTCTTATTGTGCATGTATACTTCCTTCTGATTTTCATAAGGATTGAGAGAGAACTGCTCATAGTGCTATGCATTTCTTCTTCTAGATGATGTTTAGGATTGAAGGCTTTAGGTGAGGTGTACTTCTTATCAAAGGTGTTGCAATTTCCTTTATTGACAGATCCTTGAGAGGTTGAATTTGGCCTAGAATTATTTTCCTTTGTTGCTTCTTATTTCCACTTGCAGCTGCAAGATCATTGTAATTAATGATTTGCAGTCTTCACCAAGATGTCATGTCAATCATGCTTCATGTTACAAGATTAATGTCAGGTGAATCAAGGTAGGATCACAACCAAGTTCATTCGCAGGTCAAAATTTTACCAGGTTACTTCCTTTATTACAAAAAAATTGTCACTATCTCATTTGTTCACAGAATCATTATCATGAAGGTATTTGATTTACTGACAAAATGTGCTTTAAACAAAATCTTTGTCTTCAAATGATTACAAGAACCCTTAATTGTTGCCTGTTGATAATGGAAAATGTAAAAATCCATACAAGATTTACTTTAGCTTAGGGTAGGCCAAATAAATATACTACTCAGATAAGATGTTAATGATGATGATGATCTTGAGGGCCAAGATTGAACATAAATTAGGAATGTTTGTGATACAGTGAATAGGAGCCTAAAACTAAATTTGAATCATAATATATGAATAAGACCGAAACAGAACTTAACCATTGTAGCATCGAAAACATAGTTAAATCATAGTGAGTGGAGGGTCAGCCTTCTCTTTCAATCTTGATGCATTACTCTTAGAGGGTCGAAAAATTACAGATGGAGTATAACCCTTGACTACTTCAGAGTCCAGAATTATGGATGGAATTAATACATGTATGACATATGGATTACCTCAGAACCACCTGCAAATGAGTTCAGCAAAACCCTTCAAAAAAAAAAAAAAAACACCAAAAACCCATAAGCCCTTTCAAGGTTTTTCTGCTCGCCAAATTTTTTAAAGTTCCTTAAGGCCATACTTGATTTCAAAGAGAGCAGTGAATTCTTTTTTTGGTGTTGATTGTTAATGGAAATATTAGTCAATATACTGAAGATATATATGCTAAGCATAATTGTACTGACAAAAGGATCTGCAAAGAATAAGACTTTACTTCAAATGATCCTTCTTGCACCCGATCTTTGCTTTTCTTCAAATTGTTTTCATTAACAGTTCATCAGAAAGATACAAAGTACAAAATATCATGAATCAAGCTATCCAAGGTCTCAACTAGTCTTGCTCACAACTTCGTTTGTGAAGAAGACTACTTCATAATACTGTCATGGTCATACAAGATGTAACATAGCTATCATCACTAGTTCAGAATTGTAAATATATATATTTGACAAGTATATAAATTGATCTAAAAGTAATTACATAGGAGATATGTAAATGCAATTACAGTCAGACTATATGCAATGCCAACTTATTAGATACCAAACCTAATAGTAATGACACCTTCAACAAAGTCTCTGAGTTTCCATACCATCATGATAACTGCTTCACTAAGATGCCAATGTGTTGAAGTATTGTGATACGGATATCAATACTACAGTTTGGTATTACAATGATGTCAATGTCCTGAATAGAAAGCCACACCAACATGTAGGGTGACAAACTATATATATATATTCTGAAGAAATCAGACAGTAGATATGGAGAAGCCATACATCATATCTGAGGGATAATGTCAAGCATATGGATGACAAAACATAGTATCAAAATCGTTATTGTAAAGTAGAGAATACCCCAAATTAATGGTAGAGAGACACTATAATTATAGATCCTTAGGGTAGGAAAAATAAGTAGTAGATGCTAGTCCTATCCATAGAGCTTTAGTCTATCATCTACAATGTGAATGAGCCCAACGAATCTCTTCAAACTCAATATAATATCCAATGTGATTTATATTGATCCACAAGACCAATAATACCCACAAAGTCACTTCTCATTCCAAAATTGAATACACAGTGAGGGGAATTAGAAAGAGGGAACCTGATTGTTTTATATTCCACTAGAAGTAACATCTTAGAGTCTGGTTATGAAATATAATGCCCAAAAATGATATACAGACACAGCACTTCATAATGGTGCTTGTATCACTAGCAAACCACATAAAATTTGTCCCTGAGATAGCACACAGTCCCAACAGTGAAGCTACAACAACATTGGAGTGTATAGGAATGATCTTTGTCCACCTTAGTATGACTTCCAGAACTTGTGATCTTGTACAGAAACAGAATATGACCTCTAGGGAATTAGTTTCATGCCCAACATATGTAATATGTTTTTTCTGTAACAATGCTTCACCCCCGTAATCCACATGCAAAAGCCATCAACTGATATGCAGCTCAAGAAGAAAGGAAAACTCATGCAATAGTTAAACATGTGCATAGCCTTGACTGGGTATTTGAGTTGCCCCTCCAAAGAATAAATTGAACCACATGCACCTTCAGTTAGCCTCATCTAAAAGATACAAACTCAGTAACATAAGAGTAGTTATCTTGTGCCTGACCTCAGAAAATAACTTAATAATATGATTGCTTTCTTCCACTCTCTTGCTTGGGCTTGTCCTCACCTGAGCTCTGATACCATGTTAATTTTGATTTAACATGTTATTTTCTTAGGTTAGTTACTTCATTAGCTCATTATCAATTCCATTTGACCATAATAAATTGCTTTAACCTTCTCCATATGAAAGTAACTTAATGAAATAACATTAAATGAAAATGTAGAAGACAAGCCAAGACAAGAGAACACATTGATATGGCTCAAGCTAGGGAAAAACCCCAAGATGGGGAAACCCTTGATCAATTATTCTTATTATTATAATCAAATGTTCAATAGAGATAGAGAAAGTGTACGATGGAGATCTAGAACCTTGTACATCAACAAGATTGATTAGGGCATACCAACAGCCCTAATCAAACATGCTAAACATGGTGTATCCTCCTTTCACTGAGTGGCTCCCTTGAAGTTCACTTCAAGACATCTATACATGGATCTAGGGTTCAAAGCACCCTACAACAACATGCACCAATAGTTGTATAATACTAAGCAAGAAGCCCTTAAACAACAAAACTATATCTTCATGTCACTGCAGCCTGAAGGGAAGATCCTTCTCAGGCCTTACCATCCCTCAAACAAGTGTCTTAACATGCAGTTGTAGCTTATACTTTCTAGCGGATGGAACAGAGATATGAAATGCACAAAGCAAGCATAGAAACCCTTATTATCAAACTTCTAAATTGTAGCCTGTGACAATAAGAAATTTGCAGCCCTAAAACCACATTAAAATATTCTTTTGAACCTTCTTTCTGGCTACTACAACCACACACAACTTTGGCCTTTCTCCCAAAAGGAAACGGTACCTAAAAAAAGACAATCTCTTTACAAATTCGAATTCTACTTTTGAGCATCCTAGTCTCAACTTCGCACCCTATTTGTTATCAGGAAAACTAGTGTCCATTCAGAGCTGCTAGTCCCACTAAGACGGGTAGCTATCTTAGAAACACACAAACTAAAGTTACTTGCATTTTCCTTTACGAGAAGTGGAGAGTACCAACCTCAATCTTTCACTTGGCTCCTTGCTTGTTTCCTCTCCCTTTTGATAGATCTTTGCCTCCTTCCTCGCTTGTACCGCTTCAAAGAACACCTGTAGATTCAAAGCAGCATAATACCATCAAAGCATAGAGATCTACAATTATAAACAATATAGGATCAGATATATATTGACCATATAAATGCATATATCAACTCAATATTCAAAGACATACAAGAATATGGAGGAAAACTCAAATAGCTTTATTGATAGAAGTCGTAGAAGAGAGGATTACAACCCATTGATCTGACCTAGCGCCATCCTCCCAGCATGAAAGCCCTTCTTCACCTCATGAAAAGCTAGATCACCCAACACTATGATGTTTCACAAAGAAACCGACAGCACTTCCTTACAAGATGCAAACTTCCACCCTCTGGATCTCTAGGATGAGGGGTCCATATATAGATGTTTGCAGGTGGGTGAGTCAGCTTCTGGGTTTTTGATTAGTGTCATTTCTCTGATAGTTCTCAATTCCACTTGGAGATTTCATGATTTCTTACTCATCCGTGGGCGAATTCAGAGAGGCAAGTGCCACAGGAGAAGTTTCTGGAGGATTCCATGATCATCCACCTTGCAAATTGTCTCTGCCATTTGTCTACTCTCGCCCATCACACCCTATAGAAGGGATTTTTAGTATGCATCTCACCCCCCATGTGCATTAGGTGAGGTGCATCACACTTTGACCATGGAACAGGTGAGATGGTCCAGTTTTGACTAGTTCTGAGCAGTTTTTCATGGAGAACTTCTGGGAGATGATGTAATCAGTTGACCTTGTTCCTTTAGGGTATGAAACAACACTTTTAGGGACTTAGAAGCCCTTGGTTTATGGACACATGTGATTGGGGTTGTAGTGCCCAAATATGTCTATAACAGTTGCCCCCTAAAGCATGAGGTCATAAATCTTTTGATGTCAGGTGAAATGCTTTATCATGAGGATCTGAGGTTTTTTTGCACTGGAAGGTGACCTGTAATAAGATACAATACAATACATTATCTTCATAATATTTTCATGATCTTAGCTAAGGTGGGCATCCCCATGCGTAGCTTTTATAAATTCATTTTCATGTACATAAGATAGACAACCGTCTGTATGGCAGACTGATGATTCTGGTAGAGCCATCATCCTTTGGCTTGGATGATTATATGTGCAGCTATGATGTACATTTGATGTCTTTATTTTCCTAAATATATTGCAACCCATATGGATGAAACTAGATCCAAGGTCTTCAAACTCGTTCAATATTGGCCCAAAGTACAAGTTGATCCATGTGAAAAGATGTTCTGAAGTGGAAGATGGAAAGACATCGTCTGATTACCAGCCAATGATGTAAGCTATTAACAGGCGTGAGAGGAATCACCGATAATGTTAATGGCCCTCAAGGTACTGCAGTACAATTCATGTGGTATGAAAATGGGACTTGGCATTGAACACCACGCAAAATCTTTCGGTCGAAGGCCATTGATGTAAACATGTTGCCGGAAGTGAGAAACTTGCCATTGAGGCATGCAAGCTTCAAAGTACTGAAAGGGTTGTTCCTAAGTCAACTTCTTGGATAATGAGCCGATGTCAAAAAGAAGTGACCCGTCGTAGGACGCCTTAATGAATCCCACATCTATGACACGAAATGGAGCAAATGATTTTGTGGAGGTGAAAATGATCTGATGATACAAGGTTCAGGGTGGCGGTCATGAAAGAATGAAGAGTGAAGGTATAGCAACGGATGAGACACAAGCTGGGTTGGTGAATTCTCTGAGTGACTTCTCTTGAACATATTGGCGACACTGAAATGGATTGGTAGTGTTAACCCCAAAGATGGATGGTACAGTGGACCAACGGTGATATGACCGGTGAACGAAATAACCCAACTCGACTCAATCATGGTGATGGAGTGAAATTGTCATGTTCAAGAGCGACCTGCTACCAATAAAGTTTCTTCAAGTTTTCTTCCCAATTTTTCCAGAGTCATTTCTGACCATTACCTATTTATTTTTGTGAAGCTTGAGGAGGATAACATATGCTTGTTCTATAATTTTCCCTTCGGGCAAACCCGTTGCTATGTTTTAACGAGCCTAGCAATAATGAAACTCGTTCTTGTCTGCGTGGACAAGTTTGTCGTTGTTGCTTTAACGAGTTTAACGACAAAGATAACTCGGTCCTTTTCAATTTTAGAGAGTTTGAAAAGAGTCGGAAAGGAAACTCCACTAATCCTTTTTCGTAATATAATCCCTTAAGTCAGAAAAAGTATAAAATAATACGAAAGGGATGAATTTTCGATAGTTTTAACGAACAAGACAAGCGCTCGATATTTTCCAGAGTCATTTCTAACCATTACCTCTTTATTTTTGTCAAGCTTGAGGAGGATAACATATGCTTGTTCTATAATTTGCCCTTCGGGCAAACTCGTCGCTATGTTTTAACGAGCCTAGCAACAATGAAACTCGTTCTTGTCTGCATGGACAAGTTTGTTGTTGTTGCTTTAACGAGTTTAACAACAAAGCTAACTCGGTCCTTTTCAATTTTAGAGAGTTTGAAAAGATTCGGAAAGGAAACTCCAGTAATCCTTTTTCGTAATATAATCCCTTAAGTCCGAAAAAGTACAAAATAATACGAAAGGGATGAATTTTCGATAGTTTTAACGAACAAGACAAGCGCTCGATATTTTTATGTAATGAGCCCTCAGGTCCAAAAAGATTAAAATCTAGAGGAGAGATAACACTTCTGATTGCTTTAACAAGCTGGAGAGGCCAATTGCTCGGCAATATTTTCATATTTTACGAGTCAGATGAAAAGAGCTTAAAGGAGACTCGTTTTTTGAGGAACGAGTGATATTTTGGATAGTAGCTGGTTCCAGGCAATGTTTGGAACTTTTCAATCATGGCAGTGTAAAGAAATT
>APFE030883732.1:77106-106564 GCA_000404065.3 Pinus taeda | reverse complement strand
GATGATGTAATCAACTGACCTTGTTCCTTTAGGGTATGAAACAACACTTTTAGGGACTTAGAAGCCCTTGGTTTATGGACATATGTGATTGGGGTTGCAGTGCCCAAACATGTCTATAACACTATTTCAGAAGAAATTCCACCTTTCTCATGTCTCTAATGAGGTTGGAAGCACCTCAATATATACTATTCGTTGGGGTTGAGGGGACGTGACTTTTGGGCTTATTGAGCTGACATATAGATGACGTCGACATTGTTAATTTTACATGAGAGAAACATAAATTCAAAATCACACTTCTCCTTAACCAAATCTGATGATCTTTAGGTTGATTTTGGTCCTCTCGAAAAGAAGAATTTAATGCCATAATTATCTTCCCGAAAGGAGTTGTATAAAGTGGAATTTAACCCTAGTTTCCAATTTTTAACATCTCCGCTAGCTAATAATTGACCATGAATCAAATTTTCACTTTCAGTGTCTTTTCTCTTTTTTGACGCGAACATGAAGTCAAAATAGTTCTAGATGGGTAAGGTGAAGATTGTTGTGAAGGGTTTATGCCTCTTTGCATGTACTTTGTTTCAGTGTTGATGCTCACTTCTTCAGTAATCTCTCTAGTACTCATTATTGATTCTTGATTATTTATTGGATCACTGTGAATCTCTTAGCTTTCCTCTACAACTCTCATAAACAAGCTCTCGTATTTAACAACACCTAGATGTGTAGTAAATAGGCCTTCTAGATCAAATCCTCATTGGGATTCAATTTCCTTTAGACTAAAACAATGCAAAGATGTTGCAAGATTTGCAATGTGGTTTGCATTCTTCATAGTTACTTGTTGAACCATAAATGGCAAAAAATTAATTGTTTTTCCTTTTTTGTTCAAATATAACTAGCCAATCGCAGTATTTCCTGTAGACTTCGACAACAATATACCTATCTATAACAATTCTTGGAAGTAAGAGTAGTTTACCTCAAAACCCATAAATTCGAACAGTTGTATATTTTCTCTCCCTTCATGTATCCCTTTTCCCTATAGGAAAACTTGGGCTTGGGTAGTTATTTGATGGGGCTCTTGTCCAATTATCATGTAAATGATTTTCTTTACAAATATGTCTTGCATTAGAAAAAAAATTGAAGTAGCTTCATGCTTCCACAATATAGGATACTAGAACTACATTGGTTATTCATTAAAATTGAAGTTAGGTTTATGCAAAAAGTCATGAAAGACGTGACTTGAGATGAGGGTTGTTATTAGATATGCCATCATGAAGAATCTATTTCTTTTGAACAAATTCACTAACTAAAAATCTAATTCATTTTAAATAAGATCAGCCCAGTCAAATAGACATTTTTTATATGAATATTAGAGCACATAGAGAATGGATTTTGGGACACTAGATGTAGTTTCTTGGCCAATTTGATGGGCATAGAGTCAACATAAGTCTCTAAATGATCGTCTAAACAAAGAAATATCTAGAACTAAAAGATCAAAAGTAACTTGACAAATTGGCGAAATGAATTCTTGAATGATGTTCATGCCACCTGCTTGTGACTCCAAAAAGTTATTTTCTTCTAAAAATTTATAGTCGGGTTTGGTGGATTGAATATGCATCTGAATGCCTACGGAGTCAAAGGAATAGGAGTCTTCTTGTCTACTATCATAATTGTTCTCATCTTTGAATCAAAATTTTGTGCACACAAATAAAAATATCTCTGAAATCGAACACTATTGGGACACATGTAGCATTTTCTAATCCACTAGACCAAATGTTATCACTATTCTTCTCTTCCATTGACAAATTCACATATCGTTGATATGCATCTAACCACTAAAATCTCGCATTGATAAGCGTAAGTGAGTTAATCATATCAATGCAAATAACTTCTTTCCTTCCTCTGGTAGCCATTTCCTCTTTGTACTTTTAAAATATTTTGTCAATCGATAATGTTTTCAATGCCCTTTAAGTACAGATTTATTAATACACTAAATAATCACCACCTGTTGCTATTCTGCATGTGAAATCTATTTTACTGGAAACTCTCAATAAATAGTAACTCAAAATAGAAAATCTAACATTTACAGGAAGTAGTGGAAATAGTTCACATAGCCTAAAACGACCACAATTTTGCCCAGAAAGCAATAGAAATTCCCTCATGATTTTTAGAAAACCCGACAATTTCTTTTGGAAAACTACATTACAGTTGGGAAGCTTCAGGATTTTGGGTATCTCAATGATTGTGATGGTGTTAAATCCATTTATACCACCCAAAAAAAAGAAAAAGAAAAATGATTTAAGCACTCCAATAGTTAAACTTTTTGAAAAAAATGGTGTTAGTTCTAACAAGAAATTCATTGTCTGGGCAAAATTGTGACCCTAGTAGACAATGCTGAAATGAATCTCTAAATTATAATGCTAGTTTTTATTTTGTGTTTTTTCTATTTGAGTTATTTGTTACTATTCGGCATGTGAAATATGTCTAATAGGACAATCTCAATAAATACAAACTCAAAACAGCAAAGTTGATGTTTAAGGATAGTGGAGATAATTAAAAAACAAATCTCAAAATTCCAAAACCGTCTACTCCATGTAGTTCACACCTTGTTTTTGCTTTAATATCATCGATATACAAACCAAATTAAATGATTTTTCCTGATAATGAAAACTAGCCTACAAAATTTCAATAATAACTCTAAGTTGAAATGTGTGTAAGGACAACCACAAACAAATCTCTATTACAAAATGAGTTCATAGTTTGGTTGGCACTCACTACTATATCGATTTTATTTTACACATGGTAGCATTTATCGTTCCCAATTACGTGTCGATTCGCTCATTCACTGAAATAATACTAAAACGTCTTAATATTTATTTAATGTCATTATGTCGAAGATGAAAATGCAGAAAGCACACTCCGCACAATGAAAGATTTTATCAATTGTTCATAACGCTAGTTTGTAATTTTGTGCTCTCTTTTTGAGGCATGCCCCTTCTACATTCATTACAAGAAATATTATAATTTTCCTACCATAGTATTCCTTAATATATGCTTAACATGAATTTCTAGGCTCCACACGATGGATGAATCTGATATATAATATTTCTCGGTATTTTCTCAATACGAATTTTTTCGGTCTTCGCATAGTGTATGAATTCACACCTTGATATCTTGAACAATGTATCAAAAATTCTAAGGCATTGTTGATAATCCATATGTGTGAATGCAAAGGTGTGGAGAAAAATCAACGGACCTGCCTTCAATTGTGTGCAATGACGAAGTGTGAACGTGACAATAACAACAAATAGCAAAAACGATTGTCAAAACAAATAATTTTCGAATTTTGTGCACAGTGTCGAGGTGCAAATAATAACCTTTGTTCATGAACTATTTATTATTATCATGCAATATTAAATTAAGTGTCTTTTTAATAATGTGAAATGGTGTTGCAGAGCGAACTTTATTACGTACAGATGAAATTATTAAAACCGTAAGCACAGACTTAGTATCCAATTAAAACAAAGATAAGCTTCCTCCCCATAATGAAAACTTTGCACAATGAAACGAGTTGCTACAATTATGGTTCTCAGTTTGCTAGGTGAAAGCTTCCTTGCATGCATTGAAAAATGACTGAATTTTCTTTCATAATAATATTATTAATTGTTTTTTGGAATTGATAAAATTTATTATTAAATAATTTGATTTCGCCATGAAGTTAAATTAACTTAATTTATATTAATGATTTTTAGGTTTATAGTTTTCTAATGAAAGCTTTCATTGTGCGAAGGAAACTTCGTCCACTCAATATATTCTTTAATGTGAGTTCCTCACAATGAAAAAAGCTTCTACATCTAGCACGAGTTCTTTAAATTCTTAAGTGTGTTAAAAAAAGAAAATGTACATGTGTATAACTAAGTTACTTAAAAAGGTTGATTTATCATTGGTTGTTGTAAAATGAAATATAGAGTTTTTGCACAATGTTTTGAAACAAAAAACCCATAGTTTAATGTATTCTTATGAGATCTTGCTTTCAACTTGAGCAAAATAATTTATTGGGTCACAAGTCCTCGCTGTTTTTTAGAAATTGATAAATTTATTATTAAAAGAATATGATTTATTCATGGTGAATGTTTCATTTTGCGGATCTTTCACTCTGGGCAAGAAGTTTACTTTGCACAATAAAAACTTGCATTCTAAGCCCCGCACAAAGAAATCTCAGCACAATGAAACAATGATCCCTATAACTTTGGGTTATGGCCATGCATTCATAAGAAAACTAGAATAGAGTAATCAATATTTGTGCAGGAGAAGCCTTGAACAGTAACCAACATAGTTACAATAACTATAAGTGTATTCATATTCAAATGTTAATCACTATAACTATGATTATAATAAACATTACAAATGGAACAAATATCTGAGAACCAAAACTGTTGCTAAGTGTTCATTTTCATTGTAAAGGGAACTAGAACATAATAATCAGTCTTTATGCTTGAGAAGCCTTAAACAATAACCAACACAGTTACAGCAACAACAATTATATTCAGATTCAAATGTTAATCATTATAGCTATGATTAAAACAAACATTATCAATGGAATAGACATATGAAACCTAGAACTCTTGCTAAACATTCATTTTTATTGTCATCAATTATAACGTGTTACATGGAATACAAAATCCCAAAAACATAATCTCATAAACTTATGTTCAATCAATGTTCTTGAAGAGTGGTATAAATTCCAGAGCCATACGAGTTCATATGAAAAACATTATCTAAAATTCTTGATATAGTTGGTAAATAGTTTCAGTATTAGGATAGAGTAAACATAAATCCATTTTAATTATCATTAATTACATAACATTAGCTAATATATAAAAGATCAAAGCAAATACTAGAAAAGATATTCAATTAGTGTTTTTGCAACATGTCCCAGACTTCATACCTATACAACATCCCATGCAAAACATTATCTTAGAATTCTTTACATAATTAGTAAGCAAACTAAGAATTAGAACACACAATAATCAAAATTGAAACAAGGATTAACTATAGACTCATGGTCCAAAAAATAGTATATGTTGTGTAAAGCATTTATCAAAATCCTAATACTTAAATCGCAAAAATAAATGCATTCATCCCAATAAGGGTTGGGATTGGGCTCCCGTGGACCGTAATCTCTAAAAGGAACCTGCGACGAAAAAAAAAATTACATTCATGAATTAGATTAATTCATGATAATTTACCTAAAAAATTTCAATAACTAAATACTATAAACAGAAAAATGAATGTTCCAAGATATTAAAACACTTACAATATGTAGAAGCATAGCCCGACATTGTTTGGTTGTTAGTTATCTTTCGGAATCATAATTTGTCCAAGGAATTCCTTCACTTTAGCTTTAATGAAATATTTCATCTAAGTGATGGTAATATCTTGTTTAACACGTTCATTGAATATCTCCTCTTCAAACTCTCTAGCTTCTTTCAATTGTGAAGCCAAGGCAGAGTACTCTTCATTAACATTAACAAAAGTAATTAGCCATTTGCTAATTTCCTCTGCACTAAAATCAGTAATATCATTGAAATTTGTTGCTTATGATTGTTTTAGCTTGTTCAATTAAGCCATCAACCTATCTTTCGAAATTAGTCCAGACTCATATGTAATGCATGAACTGTTTAAATCCCAAACAATCACTATCGCCTTAATATACACACCATCTCTTCTATTTTCTATGCTTCCACATTCATAAATAATGTCCTCTAATGTTCTGATTTTCTTAGACCATGTAGCTTTGATCTGCTTCATCCCATCAACACCTGAGATTCCTTGTTTCTCTTTCTCTAGATCAGACTAAAAATAAAGTTTGCGACTAAAAGTTAGTAATTCATTGTCTATGAATTCCTTGTCTCCCTTGAGCTCACTTTTGACCCACTCAATAGATGACTTAGTTCTCTACATTAAGTGTCGCAGATTGGAAGTTTTCCATGCAGATTCAATAACTTTCAATCTTTTAGATATATTACTAATAATATACTATTTCACTACATTAAGATTGACAGGTTTATCAAATCTATGTGATGTTCTGGAAGTAGAAATTGCCAATGGTGATTCGTGTATTTCTAGTGGAGTCATCAACAAAGGACCTGAGCTTAGAGCGTCTCCTAGCTCTTTTATTCTTTCCTTCAGCTTCAAATTTTCTAATTCTCATCCTCTAACAAACTCTGCAATCATGTCACTAGTAGCTTGACGTAATTTCATGAGCCCCGGTGTTAACCCCAAACATATCAATATTCACTTATGCTTGATCGATAACTTTTTTGTTGCAAACATGTACCCTTTCAATCCTCAATCTTTTACTACCCCTATCATAATTTGCATTTTGCAATGTGACAGGGCAGGAATCAAAATTAATGACCTCTTTGGCTATTTGTTCCATCATTCTCTGATTTTTTTGCAAACAAGTACTAACCCAATCAAGTATGATAGTGTTATCAACTTCCATGTCCATATCCTCTTCAATGCTCCATGTTTTATGCAGACTCATATCTAGTTGATTCAACTGTGTGCACTCTTTATAGAGTTACTCTACGATGAGGCTCTTTGTCATTTCCACCATTTAATAGCCCATCGCAAACTAGTTTTTCACTTGCAGTAGTTTGTTTCCTTTTTGTGTCAAAATTAATGTGTAGATTCAATACTGCCCATGAAATTTACTAAATCATAAGACTTGAAGCTACTCTACTGATCTATGGAAGTTAATTCACCATCTAAAATAAGAATCATAGACATGCAAAAGGAAACATCACACATGCACAAAGATTTATCTAGGGGAAAGCAACTGCTCAACACCCCTTACTATCTGTATTGCATTAATCAGAGAATAAAGAAGAAATACAATGCTTAATCAAGCCTGAGCACACCCTGCAAGTGTATAGTCTATCCCGCTTCCTAACTGATTGAACCTGGCTCAACATGTAGCCAATTTCAAGCCTTCCCAAGCTCCTATTTCCTTCCACTATTCCCTTGGGAAATTGCCCCTATTTTTTTTTAATTTCACACCAAGGAATTGCACAATAGCCTTAGGTCAATCTTTGATTGCATGAACCACCTATACACATGGGAATATGCTACAATTGATAGTACACTTCCTTGGGTTCTCCATCTCAACTGTGTATCTCGAATTCACTGCATGCAACAATTATTTTGGGTTGATTGATCAGTTAACTCGTTCATCATTGAGTGTGGTTGAAGTTATACTTCCACAACTTGACCTCCACTAGTTCTTCTAATAGTTAGAACTAGTTAAACTGGTAATAACTCAAATTAACGGAAATAGATTGCTACAAATTAGCAATCAATCATGCAGAATTGAACTCAAGCTTCTCCAAATTGAATTTACTAATTTAACTAAGTGACAAGAGCTATTTCACCTTAGTTAACTACCTCCAAGTATTATGTTGAAATAGAAATTCAAATTTTAATCTAGTTTGACTGAGGCAAAGTCAAAACTAGATTTTCTTACTGCATTTTCACCACTCCCTCTCAGCAAGAAAGGTATTATCAACCACCCCTATCTTGCACCTTTGGAACTCAAATTTTCCTCTTGACAAATCCTTTGTCAAAATATTTGTATGTTGTTCCTCTGTTGAAATATATTGCAATAACATAATATGCCTATGCACACAATCTCGTATATGGTGATACCTGATGTCGATATGCTTGCATCGATCATGAAATATAAGATTCTCATAGAGTTTGATACAAATCTAATTATCAAAGTAAATAACAGTAGGATCCATCGTCTGACCAAATAACACAACAAGAATATTTATCATCCAGATTGCCTCACATGTTGCTTGACTTGCAGCCATGTACTCTACTTTTGCTGAGTTGAGTGCCACAGATCTTTGGTTCATGTTGTACCAAGAAACTACTATTGACCTAACACTAAAAATTCCTCTTGATGTGCTCTTCCTATCAGATGGACTCCCTGCCCAATCTGCATCTATGAAGCCTTGCGGCTTCACTCCCTCTGTCCATTTGTACCAAAGACCAAACTAAGTAGTGCCTCTGAGGTATCTCAACACATGCTTTGTTGCCTTCTAATATAGTTTGGTTGGCTTAACCATTGCTTGATTAAGTTGGTTAACTGCATAACACATGTTTGGTCATGTGTTCACAAAATACATAAGCAAACCCACAAGTTATCTATAAATGGTATCCTCCACTACTTCACCTGAAGTAGCATCCCCTTTCCTCTAGTTTCCTACTAGAGGAGTCTCCATGGGTTTGCACCTGTCCATGTAGAACCTATGGAGTATCTCATTGGCATACTTTCCTTAGGATATGAACAATTCCCCATCACCTTACCATACTTCCAATCCAAGGAAGTAGTGCATGAGACCCATGTCCTTCTTCTCAAACTCTTCTGCAAGGTCCTCCTTGCAAGATCTAATCAGCTTCTCATCACTAGTAAGGATCAAGTCATTAGCATATAAAACAATAATCAATAATTTACCTTCTACCAAAATATGATAGAGGTTTGCATATGATTCACTTTTGGTGAAGCCCAAACCGATGAGATAGTTATCAATCCTCATGCACCAAGCACGGGTGCTTGCTTGAGTCCATACAACACTAACTCGAGTCTGCACATATGCGACTCTCTGTCAAAGGCCTCAAGCCTCTTTGTTTGCTCAATATACACCTCCTCCTCAATAAATCCATTGAGGAATATTGCCTTCACATCCATCTAGTGGATCTTCCACCCCATCTGCGCTGATAGTGGTAGAATTGACCTAATGGACGAGTACCTTGCTACTGGAGCAAAGGTCTCCTCATATTCAATTCCCTCAACTTGAGATAACTCCTTGGCCACAAATCTAGCCTTGTGTTTCTCTATGTTTTTGTCTACTGCATTATTTACCTTGTAAAGCCATCTCAAACCAACACTTAATTTGTCTATTGGTATTGGGACCACTTCTGTTTCTGACAGTGGAACCATATTCCTCTACCATAGCATCAACCCATATTGATTTCTCTGTAGATTCCTCGAATGAGGATGGCTCAGTCTCTACAAGCTCACTCATTAGAGTCATGAAGCCAATATATCGATCTGGTGACCTCCTCTGCTTGTGTTGTGATGTGGGTGCTCCCACATTCTCTCTAGCATCCTACAATAATCTCTTGGCTTCCCTATTTCACTTCCTTCCTTCTCTCGATGTCTCTGCTTGAGTGGATGTCTCCCCTCTCTGCTCCTCTTCTTGTGGTTGCTCAACAACTTCATGAGTTTCTTCCTTTGGAGCCAAAAGCTTTTGATCAGGCTACAACTGAAGCTCCCTCTCAATAGAACACCTCATTTCCTTCTTCTCATCAAATTTCGCATCCCTTTTGACCACTACCATCTTGATGGATGGCAAGTACACACAATATTTTGAGGTGTTTCTGTGTACCCCACAAATATGGCCAACTCTGATATCAGCTCTAGATTTTTCCTTGTTTTCTTGGAAACATGATAGTAAAATGATGATCCAAAGATCCTGAAGTGTGACACATCTCGTTTCTTCCTTGAAAAACCTTCCATTGTTGTACTCATGCCAAGAATCCTATGAGGAATTTTGTTCTGCAAATAGACCATTGTGTTGCATGCTTCAACCCACAAGTGCAGTGGTAGGCCTTGGTCATGCAACATCACCCTTGCTACTCCCAAAATAATTTTATTCTTCCTCTCAGCCACCCCATTATGTTGTGGGTTATTGAGTGCTTCCAACTCTTGTTGAATGCCTTCCTTTGCACAGAAATGTTTAAACTCATTCGACATGTACTCACCTCCATTATCTCTCCTTAGAGCCTTCACTTTCTTGTCAGTTTTGTTTCTCAACAAGTGCTTTAAATTCAACAAACTTGGATAATGTATAGTCTTTCTTTTTCATGAAGTAGATCCATCACTTTTGTGAGAAATAATCTACAAATATAATATAATACTTTTGCTTTGAAGTGGAGGTTGTCGAGAAAGGTCCACAGACATTAGAATGGATCCTTTAAAGGATTGCATGTGCCTTGTTATCCCAATCATTGAAGGTGTAATTCCCCATCGTACACGCTTTACATGTATCTCGTTTCTCTAGTGCTCCTTTGGGGAGTCCTATAGAAATTTGTTGCATGATCTTAAAAGCGCCATGGTGCGAATGGCCAAGTGTTCTATGCCATAACTTGTCAACATCTCAGCTCTGTGCATTCTCTGCTTTTATGATCAATGTTGCACAGTATTCCACATCTAATTTGTATAGGTTCTTCACTTGAAGCCTAATCTACTTCTCTTGTCCAATGGTGATGTGTCTCAAGAAAGCCTTCCCTTTGTTGAATATCATATCGTAGCCACAGTCTTCCAACACGGCTACAAAAACTAGATTCTTCTTCAGACCCAGTGGAAACATTACATCATTGAGCTTGAGAGGGGAGCCTAACTCCCTATAAAAAGTAATTATACCAATATCAGTCATGTATACCTTCCATCATCTCCCCTCTCGATGTGCATCTAAAGATCCTTCCCCTCCAAGTCACTGAAAAATTCTTTGTTCCCCTTCATGTGGAACGAGGCACCACTATCCAAATACCACACACTACCCATCATTGTGGTTTCCATGCATGCAATGATGGTAAAATCAAGTTCGAACTATGAAGCCAAGGCTTCACTCGTTGATCCTCATGTGGTATTCTTGCTTGCCTTCTTGTGTGGACACTTCGTTGCATAGTGCCCAAATTCATGACAATGATAGCACTTGATTCTGTACAAGTATTTCTTCTTGCCCCCTTGAGTCGAATTTTCTTTGGATTGGGATTTATTCCCTTTCCCTTTATTTTCCTTTCCATACAAGGCATATTTTTCCCCATCCTCACCCTTGGATGAGGTCCTGTCTCAAATCAGACCACAAGTATTCCCAATTTGGTAGCTTCTCCCTCTCATTCATTGAATCTTAATAGATGTGCCAGCTCTTGGGAAGGCCTACAAGGGCTAGGCTCACCAAATCATCCTCTGCTACTATAGCACCAACTTGACCAAGTTCATCATGACACCGTGTGAACCTACTCAGGTACTCTGGAATGGTCTCGTTCCTCTACATCTTGATATTTCAAAGATTGTCCTTGAGTGCCAATTTCCTATGGTCACTACTATTCTAGAACAAATATGTCAGTGCTTGCCACATTACATACAGAGTCTCTTTCCCATGGATATTAGATACAATATATTCTCGTACTCCCTCCAATATGATCCTCCTCACCTTGGCAACACACTTCTTCCAATCTGCTAGATTTTGAGCATCAGTTTCTGTTGGTTTTAGAATATCATTATCAATGATATCCTTCAACCCATTATCCTTCAGTATTACCTCCATTTGGTCCTTCGATGCAACATAATTTGAGCTTCCCTCAAGGACATACTCGAGCCTTAGTCCATTGAAATCCATCTTCTCAACTTGAAGAAAACCTGCAACCTAATCTACAACCTTGAACCTCCTGCAATGACAACTTTGAAATCTCTGCTCTATAGTGATTCCAGCTCTGATACCATGTAGAAATTAATGTGTTGATTCAATACTGCTCATGAAATTTACTAAATCACAATACTTGAAGCTGCTTTACTGATCTGTGGAAGTTAATTCACTATCTTAAACAAGAATCATAGACATGCAAAAGGAAACATCACACATGCTCAAAACCCTTTATTGCATTAATCAGAGAATATAGAAGAAATACAATGCTTTCTCAAGCCTTAGCACACATTGTGATCCGAGTTGGCTCAACTCCCAGATTTAACCAAGATCTTTTACTTTCATGATGTTGTTAGAATTGCATTTAAAATAACATAAAGGAATAGATTCGCATGTTGTAAAGAAGAAGGAACATGACAATCATCGACAACATAAAACTCAAGGCGTTGATAACAGAGTTCGTCCAGGAGGGACTACATCTCCAAGCCTGGTGTCAAGATGGTGTAGGTCGCTGCATTAAGTGTTGGAAAGAGTGATGATGTACATAGGTGGTAACATTGCTATCATACAAGGAAAATTCCCTCATGCAGGAGTGGCTCCACAGGATGTTCCACTACAGGAACTCACACGCACAAAAATACTCCTATCAATATGACATAAACTCATGCATGATGATAATGAGCATCCTGCCAACATGGCATGAAAGGGATCTCAATGCAAACATACATGGCGACAATGAGTATCCCATCAACATGATGATAAAGGGATCTCAAACAAAACAAGACAAAAAGTACATCCCACAGATGATTCTATGTCACATCAAGCAGGAACCATGAAACAAATAAGAAAGCAAGATCCCACATCAAACATGGATCTATGTAGCACAATGCATCTCATAGCAAAAGAAGTACATGAACACACTGCGTATACCTCACATCCTGGGGTAGAGCATGGCATGGAGACAGAGGAGACCACGTTTTTCAAGGCATCCTTTTTTATTGCAAGTGGAACCATGAACTTGGGAAAAACTCAAGCAGAACCATGATTGAGCCAAATTCTTAGGAGGGTGAAATTTTGCCAGTGTCCAAATTGGACAAACTTTATGTCAATCCTACACCTCTCAGTGACATGAACCTGATGGTGCAGTTATAATTTTTATCCGAGTAGCAGATCTTCAAATGACATGGAGGAGGGAATATTTGAGGAATCTAGGGGGAATCTAAAAGATTCCTTAAGCCCAAGATTCTCACTTTGTCAGAATTCAGAAATTTGATAGTCGATTTTACCCTATTTGATGCCACAAATATGATGGTACAATCAAATTTTCCATTTGATCATTTCATTTTTCAGCCACTTTTCAAAGTGGAGAGCAAGTGTCAGAATTCAATGTGCGAGAAATCATTCCATGAGATTTGACACTGTGAGATTGATGGTACAGCCAGCTTCAGCAGTTTAACATCCTTTTCTTCAGATGGCCCCAAGATGTGAGGTATATGCAGTGTGTTCATGTACTTCTTTTGCTATGAGATGCATTGTGCTACATAGATCCCTGTTTGATGTTTGATGTGGGATCTTGTTTTCTTACTTGTTTCATGATTCCTAGTTGATGTGACACAGAATCATCTGTGGGATGTACTTTTTGTCATGATCCATCATGTTTTGTTTGAGATCCCTTTGTTGTCATGTTGACAGGATACTCATGTGTCTCCATGTATGTTTGCATTGAGATCCCTTCGATGCCATGTTGGCGGGATGCTCAATATCATCATGCATGAGTTTATGTCATACTGATAGGAGTCTTCTTATGTGTGAGAGTTCCTATAGCAGAACATCTCTTGGAGCCACTCCTGCATGAGGGGATTTTCCTTGTATGATAGTGATGTCACCACCTATGTAAATCATCTCTTTCCAGCACTTAATGCAGCAGCCTACACCATCTTGACACCAGTCCCGGAGATGTAGTCCCTCCTGGATGAACTCCGTTATCAACGTCTTGAGTTTTATGTTGTTGATGATTGTCATGTTCCTTCTTCTTTACATCATGCAAATATGTTCCTTTATGCTATTTTAAATGCAATTTTAACAATATCATGAAAGTAAAAGATCTTGGTTAAATCCGGGAGTCGAGCCAACTCGGATCAAGTTTGGTATCAGAGCAGTATTTGCGTGGATGTGAATTGCAAGCGTGAACAATGGAACGTGCAGCGACAGAGGATGAAAAAGCAATGTACGATACCATGCTCAAAATTCCCAAAGGGTGGAAATAATGTATGAAGCTCTACAAAAAGAGAGAAAGGAAAAGGAGCCATTGCAGCTTTAGTTGCAAGCCATGGAAGAGGCCCTGGAAGAATTGAAGCACAACAACCAAAACCTTCAAACAGATAATGTTGAATTAAAGATGCGTCTACAAGAAGATAAAGAGGAGAAACATAGTTTCCTACGACAGCTGCAAGTTAAGGAAGAGGCCTTGGCAAAGTTGCAACGTGACCCATGTGAGGTAAAAAGTATTTCTCCAAATTCATGTATGTTTCCTGATGATGATTTCGTTGTTTTTGAAAAATCATACCACAGGAATTGGCTCCAAACTGTTGAAGAAAATGGGGTATGAAGGAAAATTCTTGGGCATTAATGGCCAAGGCATTGTCGCCCCATCAAAGTAGAAGAATTACCCCATCAAGCAGGACTTGGGTATGTTAGGAAAGAAGTTGGTGAATCTGCCAAGAGAGATAGCGAACCACCAACAATAGATGATGAGAAGCCCTCATCATTTCTTTCCAAATCGACAGAGGAGATAAAATATGTTGATTTCCTTTCAGTTTTGTCTTCACCTAGTATGATTTCTGTTGGAGATGTGAAGATACCAATTACAGGGACAAACATGAGGCTCCTTACCAGGATGAGGTACAAGGAGAAAAAAGAACTCGATGTTAATAACCAAGGCATAACTCAACCATTGGAGGTTGTGTAGAAACCTCAATTTACAGGCTTGGGATACACCGATGGAGAATGCTCGAAGGTGTCAGATTCTTCCAAGACATCATCGAAATTGTTGAGGAAAGAGAATGATGGGAACACATCCCCATCATCCCATGGCAGTGTCCATTGCAGGGAAAGAGCTAAGGAAAGCTCTCATTGCCCTACTTACACCAGACAAAGTAAGTAAAGGTATAACCAGTATCGACATTAGAATTTTCATTTCAATTATAATCATGTTGTTAATGATGAACGTAAAACATGGCATCGAAAAACATGTACCTTTTGTGGATTACATAACCATATATTTTCTAAGTGTTGGAAAAGAATAGCAGCACACAAAAGGATGAGGCATGAAAGACCCTCTCAACAGCAGGTAAAGAAACATGTTAAGCAGATTTGGAGGAAGAAGACCTATTGCAGTCATTTCAACAGAGGTGGCCATCAAAGAGCCACTTGTTGGAGGCTCTATCTAGAGCAGCGCCTTAAAGACAAAGCGTTGTACATGAACCAGGTGAAACAGTTGTTAGACAAGAAAAACCACCACAGGGAGATGACCCATTCACATTGATAAAAAAAAAATGGTTTCTAGAGATGTTAGCTTGTCATGGTCATGCTTTTGTGAATCATTTGTTGCATTTTAAAATGTAAAAGTGATGATGTGTTTTCCATCACCTGTCAAGAAACAATGATGTCTAGCCTTGTTTTGGGTTACATGATAAACTGTGAAAGTGATGTCATGTTTCCATCACTTGTCAAAGCAAAAATAGTGTTGCGCCTTATTTTTGTAAATCATGTGGTGTAGTGATGAGTTGTTTTCCATCACTTGCTAAAGCAACACTGATATGTTGGCCTTGTTTTCGTAGCTGAGGTATTGTGTCCATCTTGATGTAAACTTGACCACCGAGTATGTGTTATAAACTCGTGGCAAGTATGGGATGCTTGGGTCATTAGTTGGTCATGTATGTCAAGCATGTAATTTGCAAAACAATGTACTACAAGTTGTAGAGTTTGCAGGGGTTGGCTCATCGCTTAAGGTTCTGAAGAACAAAGGTTAAGGAGATGGAAGCGAGACCTTTTCAGGACACTTGTGATGCAGACAAGGTACAGAGAAGTTACATATTATTTTTAATGCTTTTGGAGGACCAAAAGCTCCTCAGTGGGGAGGATTGATCCAGGGTGCTCGAGGGACACACAAAGGACAAAGAGGGCTTATGGAAGCTCAAAAATCAAAGTGATTAGAATGCTTTCGAACTAGGACCGGAGCATAGATCTTGTCATCTTGATTGCAACAGTGTGAACGATTTGTCAATTCGAGCTCGTATGAGGGAGAACGAGCCAATCAAAGCTTTGGTCAAAGTTGGGTTGTGGACCAGGTTTAAGTGCCCTGCAATTTGATCGACCCCGGGGCATGAAACCTAGGTCCCAAAAGCAGGCGAATCTGTTGGATCATTCATTTGTCTAATATCCCCTATATTAGACAAATTCAAAAAAAATGTGTTTGTTGTTAAAAAAATAAAAAATAAAAATTATTTTTGGGGTGGCGGGCCACCAACCCTACCACCCCCCCAACAACCCAACATTATATAAAAATTTAAATTAAAATTTGGGTCAAAGAGCCATGACCCCCGCCAGCCCCCCCTAACCAAAAACACATTAAAAACAAACTTTAATGTTAAATATGGGTCTGCAGCCATTACCTTGTCGAACCCTCCAACCACCGTGAGTATGATGTATAGGTGTTAAGTAGGCCACCTCCAATGGACTCGGCCCACACCCACATCGCATTGCCAAGTGTTGAACTGAGGGTGGTGGGGCTCAAAACTGCCTGGCCGGTGTGGTCGGCCCACCTCCTGGGCACCCTCACACTTCACCACCATTCAACACAACAACAACCCCACCATTGTACAACACGCCACTTGAAACACACACCCCACTTGTATTTAATGCATTAAACCAACTGCATGCCATTTTATATAATCGTTAGTTAAAATTATACGTGTCTGTGTTAAAAGTGGGTGTGAGCAGGTTTGGAACCCAAAACCTCTGCCTTCCTATATTCCTCAGCCACCAACGTGCCACAACGGTATTGTTGCTAACTCCGCCCAACCACACTTATATAAACCCTTCCCCTCATTTGCACGGAAGGGAGAGCATGGCACGGAGACCGAGGTGACCACGTTTGTCGAGGCATCCTTTTTTATTGTAGGTGGAACCATGAACCTGTGAAAAACACAGGTGGAACCATGATGGAGCCAAATTCTGAGGAGGGTAAAATTTTGCCAGTGTCCAAATTAGACAAAATTTATGTCGATCCTACACCTCTCAGTGACACAAACCTGATGGTGCGGTCATAATTTTAATCTGAGTAGCAGATCTTCCAATGACCCGAAGTTTGGAATCTTTGAGGAATTTAGGGGGAATCTAAAAGATTACTTAAGCCCCAGACTCTCACTTTGTCAGAATTCAGAAATTTGACAGTCGATTTTACCCTATTCGACACCACAAATCTGATGGTTCAATCAGATTTTCCATTTGATCATTTAATTTTTCAACCACTTTTCAAAGTGGAGTGCAAGCGTCAACATTCAATGTGCGAGCAATCATTCCATGAGATTCGACACCGCGAAATTGATGGTACGACCAGCTTCAGTAGTTTAACATCCTTTTCTTCAGATGGCCCCGGGATGTGAGGCTACGCAATGTGTTCATGTACTTCTTTTTCTATGAGATGCATTGTACTGCATAGATCCCTGTTTGAGATTTGATGTGGGATCTTGTTTTCTTACTTGTTTCATTATTCTTGCTTGATGTGACACAGAATCATCTGTGGGATGTACTTTTTGTCATGTTTCGTCATGTTTTGTTTGAGATCCCTTTGTTGTCATATTGACAGGATACTCATGTGTCACCATGTGTGTTTGCATTGAGATCCCTTTGATACCATGTTGGCGAGATGCTCATTATCATCATGCATGAGTTTATGTCATACTAATAGGAGTCTTTTTGTGCGCGAGAGTTCCTGTAGCGAAACATCTCATGGGGCCACTCTTGCGTGAGGGTATTTTCCTTGTATGATAGTGAGATCACCACCTATGTACATCATCACTCTTTCCGACACTTAATGCAGTAGCCTACACCATCTTGACACCAGGCCCAAAGACGTAGTCCCTCCTGGACGAACTCCGTTATCAACATCTTGAGTTTTATGTTGTTGATGATTGTCATGTTCCTTCTTCTTTACAGCCTGCAAATTTGTTCCTTTATGCTATTTTAAATTCAATTCTAACAACATCATGAAATTAAAAGATATTGGTTAAATCCGGGAGTTGAGCCAACTCGGATCACCCTGCAAGTGTATAGTCTATCTCTCTACCTAATTGACTAAAGCTGACCCGACACTTAGCCAATTTCAAGCCTTCCCAAGCTCCTATTTCCTTGCGATGTTCCGTTAGGAAATTGCTCCTATTTTTTAGGAATTTCACACCAAGGAATTGTGCAATAGCCTTAGGTCAATCTCTTGTTAATTTTTCATAGCGATACATTGTTCTTTTCTTTGATAATTGCATTTTTTCATTAACATATTAAGTTCACCCCATATCATTATAAAATTATTCATATTTACATTATAATTAATCAACATAAGAAATGATGTAGAAAGAACAATATCATCATCATCTATGCATTGGAACATAAAGGAACAATAGAAGAAAACCATGCACACATAGAAACCCCAGGATTGGTCAGAGACCATGGCAAAACCCACTACAGGGAAAACCCTTGTAAATTCTTCTTCTTCTTAGATCATCATCAAATGATTCAGAAAAAGAGAGTACTGTGATCCATATCTTTATCTATGCAACAAAAAAACTAGAACATCCATAACATGACCTTAAACATGCTTATACTCAAACACATTGATTTTGAGAACTGTAATACATTGTTACAGACTATAGTCAACTATTGAATATGGTTGTCACTTAGCAGAATCTTCGGAATATTGATGCTTCATCTTTTGGTCTCAGACGCATGCAAAGATACTATGTGTGGGCGTCTAACATAGATCTGGACACTCTCTAGAGAAATGGATGACTACATCTGGGAAAGATATGGACAATCCCAGGAGAACTACATGCAAGTGTCTGGGGTCCAATTACACTGCAGAAGCCCTAACCTCCCAAACTCTCCATTAGATAGCTTATGTGAGCATCTGAGACTTCCTGGACATTCCCTTGACCATATTGTGCCAATGTTTAGGGACGAAAAAACTTAGTTATGTGCAAGCATCCGAGATTCAGAAACCCTAGACACATGAAAGCTTTGACCCTGTAGTTTTAGACCCTTTGCTTGAGCTTTCCTCTGCTAGACTTGCACGAACCAAACAATAGAAGAGAGAAAAGAGAGCTTGATGATTGTGTCCAAATGATCTTGAGGTCTCTTCTATATGTAGGCTATCATGAGGGTCCACTTGATGTTGAGACCAACCTGACCAATTGTACATGTGCTTAGGGCCGACTTAATCCAATATACATGAGTAAATAAATATATTCAAAAACCAACTTTTGCTTGTCCAAATAAGGTGATCTTTCGGTCGATTTTGGTCCTCTTGAAAAAAGAAATCTATCTCAATTATTATATTCACCATATGAGTTTTCCAAAGTGGAATTTGTCCACAGTTGCATAATTTTAACACTCCCTCTCAACTAGGGAGAATTCCACCTACCAATATATGTCCATTCCATTCTTCAAGTGTCATCACGTATCATCATTGATCATTTGTGTCATGTAGTAATCATGCCATGAGCATCTCAAGTGTCTCATCATCACAAATCATCAATGTACATCTCGATATATCCCTTACTTATTCATGCTTATCTCTTGATTGTTTATGCTCCTATTTTGAACATTCTCGAATCTAAAAGAAGAATAAGTTGTTACTAGAGGGGAGCTTAAGCTACTACCCTCTATCCATCTGGCTACTACCTAGAATATTTGCCAACAGGCTACTACCTGAAATATCATCATCAATCATCATTAGAGAGCATATCATCAAGGAGCACATCTCAACCTGTAACCACATCGGAGAACACATATCGACCTAGAATCTGGTGGAGTTATATATCTACAACTCCATATCTAGCAATAGGATATACAAACAAATAGGGGAGCACATCTCGACCCTAGGATCACATCAGGGAGCTCAATCTCAACCTGGAACCTCATAGGGTTATCTCAACCCATCACATTGCATATTGATCTTTCCATCGATGACCCTAAATAGTCATGTGGTAAAACACTTTCATCATAATAGACTTGGGTTGTACACCCCAAGTACACTCTCAAACCATTGGCCAAATGAGGAGCAGTATTCTCAATAAGCCCTGCTTGTGGGTATGATGCCAACTAGCGTATACTCTACAAAGACCAGACATGGGAGCAATATTCTCCAACCCTATGAAGATAGGGGAGCAACATCTCTAACCCTATGGGTAACAAATAGGGGTCATACCCTATTTTCCAGAGTTTTCTCAACCCCAGGAACCCTCTATCTCAATTCCTCACCCTGGGAACACAAGTAGGGAGTAAGAGTTGCCTCAATGTCCTCAATCACTACTACTCCCATTATACTCAAATATAGTATTTTCTTTGTCTCAATAGCAGTTATTTCTTTTTTATACAAGACATCAAATAAAATATCATGTTAGATTATAAATAATCATATAAAACACAAAAGGATACCATAATCATCCTCCCTCTCAAGGAGGTGTCAATCACAAGCCTAAGCTTGTCTCGAACAACTGCATTGTTTCAATATATGAAAGTATCTTAGTCCCAATTATATATATGGGATTCCCTGACACCGCAATGTATCCATGTCATATTCAGATCTTGATCAGACGGATATCTAAGGAGATTCTACATCCTACCTCGTAGCGAGTCATGCTAGCAACATCATACTCAATCTTCGTCAAGTGTAAAGCTATGGACTTGTCATCAATACTATCATGGCATATATCATATTAAGGCAACACTCATATGTGCTCATCAACAACAATCTTTATTAACAGAAATGTATCCATGCAGTCACATATCATAGGAGAAATATCCCAACCTTAAAAGATAGAACATCTCATCCAAAAATTTCAAAGGATGTTCGGTGGAAAATCTGTGTGAATGAAGCGGCTCAATCATGAATTTATTTTTGTTCTATGCACATCAAGTGTGTGTGTGTGTGTGTGTGTGTGTGTGTGTGTGTGTGTGTGTGTGTGTGTGTGTGTATGTGGGTGTTAGGCAGGTGAGCGCGAAGTTTAGGGGAACGATCCCGATTTTATAGTGGCACCTAGAATCAAAAGTTGAGATCCAGGGGCTATGCCGACGGGGGTGGGTAGTTAGCCCTAGCCCCCGGACGCATGGCCCCATGTGGCCAATATTTTCCACCTACAGGCCTTTTTGGACATTTACACGATGCGAAAAAATTCACCTGAACTGGCGAGAATCTCGTCGGCGCCGGGTGAAATTGGTGCTCTGCACTCCTTGGAAATGTAGAATTCGTAGAACCATTAGTAGTTCAGTCCAGTTTGTAGATAAGTTAGCAGGGAAAACTTCTAGAGAGCAAAACTTCTTCAGTTTTTGGCCAAATTGAGCCCAACAAGAGCCCGGATGGGGGTTTTTTATTGTTCTAAAACCATTCGAGACATAGTATTTACATTCTAAGCATTTTAAATCCATGTAATCACAAATTTGAGCAGTTAATGGAAGAGGCCCAACATTGGAAGCTAGACCAAGAGATGTAGTCCAGGAGAGGGGTGAACTCCTTTATCATTTTTGTTGTTATTTGTTTATGATATGGTATATTCGTCTCTATTTATGTTGTTAACTATGTTTAAAAACCATTATTTTATGTGTTTTGCAAAGTGATTCATTGACAAAAATACATAAAATTTTACTTGCAATTTTTCTATCACCTTCAAGTTTGCATTACAGATCATAGCTTTCGCTAATCCTTTTCTCCAAATCTCATTTATTTTTTTCTCTTCCATTGGTAGATTCACATACCGCTCATACGCCATTGACCAATCAAAGTTCTCATCGACATAATCAAGTGAGTTAATCGTGTCACTCCAAATAGCCTCTTTCCTTCCTTTGCTAACCATTTTCGCTTTGCACTACAAAATAATCTATAAATGAATAATGTTTTCTTGCAAATCTCTATTCTCTTCACAATCATCAGCTATTACTATTACTCTTGTGAAAGTTGTTACTCATTACACTCTAAATAAATAGTAATTAAAGATACCAAAGCCAATGTTTAAAGAAAGTAATGGAAATAAATTCTAAAATTCCAAATGCATCATGTCCATTTACTCTGCACTTTGCTCCTGCTTCAAGGTCGTTGATATATGTGTCTTAAGAATAAGAAATTTACAATCTAAAATAAAAATCGATTACCTGTGATCATGACAATTAGCTAAGAAGTTGCTAATAATAGTTATAAATAGTAAAATGTGCAAAGGACATTGGCAAATAAATATTATGCAGAGACATGTTCAACTACTTTCTATGATGAATCAAATTGATAGTTGGTCCCCTCCACTATTTAAAATTGAACCAAGTTTGACTTACGAATGACTTGACATGTGGTTTTGAATGTTATAGTGCAAAGCTAACTGTCAAAACGCATTCAAGACAGATAGACGGAGTCGCATATATTCCCCCGCACATTTCTTCCATGTACCTACCTCACGCACAATACTAAACCCAAATATTTGAACATAGACAAGGATTGGCTCTTATCATAATATGAAATATTGGACAAAAAACTATCATGAGACGCTAAAGTATTCTCAAGCTAATGCCACCAACCACAAATTAATAATTTATGATGGTAGATTCATGTTCATTGTGTTCTCATGAATTGATAGTTTATGCTGGTAGCTTTATGTTCAATGCCTTCAAGTCAGTTGATTTTGGTAACAAAAATGCTAAAATCATACATAGGAAATCTCAAAAATTTCAATGCAAAGAGAAATAAACATTATAATTCATTTGAAATAAAATAAAAAAACCAATGACTTCAAGCAAGTTGCACAAGTCAAGGAACATAAAATTTCTTTCAGGATACTCTATATCTCCACAAACATTATGCTAATTAATTAATCTTTGAATGAAATACGAAATAATAGGAAATATTATACAAAAAAAACCATTGTCATACACTAAAGTATTCCCCGACTAACACAACCAATGATGAATTAATAGTTTTTGCCAAAGTTGGGATCGTATAAAATCACATCTTGATTTCCAATTGAACTATCAGCTTCAAAAACAATAGTTTATGTAAATCAATAAAAGCTCCAACAATAATCCAAACTTTTAAATGCATTTTGCAAAGAGAAAACATTTAACACTATGTTATTTTAAATACATAATCGATTAGTATAAGAATTGAATTGAACATATAATAAATATAACAACGTGCGAACAAATAGAACATAGATGGACGCAGATAGAGGAAACCATGAGTAGACATATGTTTAAGAGATATGTGGCTCATGAAACTATCAATAATAGTTGTGAATAGAAAATTGCCCAAGGTGAATATGTTTAAAAGCTAGGAGTATTATTAGAGCTTATGTATCTTTGCACTATTTACACCCAACTGCATATTAATAGTTTATACCATTAGCTTTATGTTCAATGCATTCATCTCCAACCTATTACTAGCTATCAATAGCAAGTAATATCACACTACCTTGCTCTGAAATTGTCTCTCAATGACCTTGTGTTCAGAATTTTGTACTTTTCATACGATAATTAGAGACGCCATCCAGACACTATTGAAGCTAAGAATGTGATTTTATGCAACCAAAACTTCAAAGATAACATTTTATATAAGGCAATAGAAGCTCAGACAATACTCACAGCTTTCAAACACAATTTGAAAAGAGAAAATGTTACACACTCTATTATTCGAAATACTAGTCGATTAGTACAATATCCTATCAATATGAGCAAGTCAGTTATTTGTATCATTGCAAATAACTTCTTTCCTTTCTCCACTAATGATTTCAAATGCTTTCTAACTCATTTCCCTATAAGTCACCACATATTACTACTTTGCATTTAACACATGTCACAAAATCTCTAATGCTTTTTGACTTGTTTCCCTAATAGTCACCACCTATTACTATTTTGCGTCTGACACATGTCATGAAATCTCTATATCAGAGACAAAGTTGGCATCTGATTTTTTTATCATCCCAATGTTTGTCCTATGATTAATAGAAAACACTACCACTGGTAAATATTAGTCCTCCTCAATATGTATTATGTTATTTTTATGCTTAATGATACCAGAACTTACAGAGTTGCATTACTATTGGTTCATTAACATTAATGTTCCTCAAATGCATTAAAAAGACACTTAATTTAATATTTGATCATTAGTATTTAATTCACAAATGTAAGAAGTCAAAACGGATGAGCAGAAGAAATTTGCAGACACGAAATTTATGCATAAGACCGCAACATTGTCGATGAAGGTTTATTTACACTACGAATTCAAGTTTATGTTGCTTTCTCTGCACACCCATTCTCCTGCACAACATTAAATTTTCACACACATTAAAAAGATGTTTCGGAAATATTTTGCAAAGAGAAAATGTTACACATTCTACTATTTGAAATATGTAATTAATCAACCAAATTTCCTATAGACATAAAAAAAAAGACTTATTTGAGTCACTGAAAATAGCATTTTTCCTTACTATACTAGCCATTTCAAATGCTTGTTTACTCATTTCCCTAGAAATCACTACCTGTTACTACTTTGCCTCTGAAACATGTTACAAAATATTTGTATTAGAGATAAAATTATCATCCAAATTTTTTATCGTCCTTATGTTTGTCCTATGATTAATAGAAAAAACCATTGCAGGTAAATATCAGTCCTTTCAGCATTCAATTCACAGACTACGCATGTGCACACATCCTCATTTAATGTACCCACATGTAGAGGAAATAAGAGATTCGCACAATGTATCAATGTTTCTCATCCTTGTTCTACACATCCATTCTCCCGTACAACACTAATTGTTCAGACACATTAAAAATCCACTTGATCTAATATTGCATAATAATAATAATAATAATAAGTATTTAATCCACAAAAGATTCGTTATTTCTAGTTTACAAGCCCCTCTTTCTAGTTGTTCCTATTACATTCTAAATTAAAGTTTGTGTTCCTAGTTAAACTAATTTTGCATCTACATATTAAAGTTCCCTCTGCGCCCTCATTCTCCCACGCATACCCTATCCTCCACACATTCTTCATTCCACACAAATTCATAACTCTATGCAAATTCTCTTCCACACAGATAAACCTATAAATGTTCTAAATGGAAAAAAGTTTAAAATTAATTATGTGTTTGAAAAATAAAGTCACCTCTGCACCCTTGTTCTCCCGCACATACCTCGTCCTCCACACATTCTTCATTTTGCACTGATTCACAGCTCTATACAACTACTCTCCTACAATAGTAAATCTGTAAAAGTTTTAAATGGAAAAGAGATTAAAAGAAATGCCTCCCTCCCTGATAAAGGACCTACTCAGAGATTTTTGTCAAAGTAAGTGTTAGAGCACTCACTGACAGAATAGCCACTCACAAAATGAAACCTTGAATATCCAAATTCATTATTTGTAGTTTACAAACTGCTCTTTCTAGTTATGCCTACTACATTTCGGATTAAAGTTTTCATTCCTAGTTAAATTAATTTCGCATCTACTGAATGAATTTCCCTCTGTACCCCCGTTCTGCCGCATATATGTCATCCTCTGCACATCATTCATTCTTCATAGATTCGTAGCTCTATGCAACTACTCAACAGTACAACTAAATCTGTAAAAGATAAATTCCCCTCGACACCCTCATTATTCTGCACATACCCCATCCTCTACACATCCTTCATTCCACATAGATTCATAGCTCTATGCAACCCCCATTATCCCACACATACCTCGTTCTTCACACATCCTTCATTCCACACAGGTTCATAGATATATGCAAATTCTTTCTCACACAACTATATCTGTAAAAGTTTTAAATGGAAAAGAGTTTAAAATTAATTCGTGTTTGTGGAATAAAGTGACCTTTGCACACCCATTCCCCCGCACATAGATCCATTGCTAGAGGGATCGAGAAGAAAACACAAAGATCCATTGTGTGATAAAGAAGAACCTCTACAGATAAAAGGCAAAGAGACTAAATTTGTAGAAATCTTAAATGGAAAACAACTCGAATTGAAATACTAAAAGGTAAATGCACTAGCAATACCCTTTTCTCCCCCACATTTCTTGTCCTCTACACATCCTTCATGCCACACAGGTTCATAACTCTATGCAATTTCTCTCTTGCACAACTAAATCTATAAAAAATTTAAATGGAAAAACATTTAAAATTAAGTTCGTGTCTATACCCTTTCTCTCGATAATAAATACTAATTTTGTCATATATGGACGAAGGAGAAATGATGTGCGATAAAAAGGGTGCGTGGAGAAACTTTGTATGCTAGAGTTTTACATTTGTAGTAGTATAACGCTCTTGCTTTATATATATCTTAATTAGGTAGATAATTGATCCAAAAACATAGAATTGACTGTTTACTCAATTTCACCAAATATAACTAAGGTTTCTTTTATATGAATGAGTGAGAAAAAAATGAATTTTTAAGTGCCTTTAAACTTAAACTTGAAATCTAAAAATGAGCATGAATAGCAGAAAGAAAAGAAGAAAACACATAAAACTTTGATGACAGAGTTTGTCCCTCCTCGACTACATCTCTGGGTATGCTTCCAAGTGGGCGTTCGTTGTATTAGGAATGCTCAAAAATTTTCTTTACGTCAACTTCACCTTTCTGGACTATGCACACAGGCATCAATGGCTACTGTCAACTGCTAGGCCTCGCCCTCAACTCTCCAACGCAACTTTCATATTACAAAAAGGCCCAATATTGGCCAAGTTCTGCCCAAAAAGGCATTTACATGCACAAAATCATACAAAGTTCTGAGACTCGCATTCCAACTCCTATTACACTAGTGCAGTGGCAATTCTTTTATAAGGCCCACGGGAGGTCACGGGGTCAAACCCGTGGGCCTCCTGGGACTGGCTTTGTATTCAACACAATTACTATAATACATATGGTTTCACATGTTAAGACTCTGTGCAAATGTTGTAACAAATGTTTTTATATAGTTAAAAGGCCCGACAGTGATACAATAATCAACCTCGTGGCATTTGGTTATAATCAAAATATTAACATTATTCGGGCGGATATGTTTGTTGGCTCCACGCACTATTATTAGCAGATGGTTATTAAACAATAGTTTTAACATAGTATAGCAACCTCGCACCATACGTATCAACTCCAAGTGGCATATATAAACTATAGTTTATAACCTTCCATTGGCGATGATCCCCATGGCACATATTAACAATGGTATATAGTTTTCATTGTAACAACTCCGCCACATGTTTGGAAGCACCGTTATAACTTTAGAGCACCAATAATAATGTCCATGGGTTTGGCGGGCCACCGGATGTGGCGAGCTCCGCCAACCCTTACCCCCATATTTCCAACAACTTAATATTAAATATAAGTTTGCGGCTTGATATATCAAATGCAATGTTGTGATGCATTGGGATAATTTTGTGATTAGAGTTTGAAGGTCACGGGTTCGACCCTAACCCTTGCAGTTTGACTGTTCTGTTGAGTTAACTTTGACCAGTAAGTTGACTACCATGTGTCCTGCTAAGAGACTGCCACTTGGCCTGCAAAGGCCCATTTTTTTGCGTGTTGGAGAAAATCTTTAGATCGCATTTTCTCCCTCATACAAAGGTCATTTTGGAAACTGAATATACTTGTGGAAATCAGCACAATGAGCTCTTTGACCTAGCATTGGTTTCATGAGCATCTAAGACTTTTAACTTTGAGCATTATGCAGATCCTCCTAGATCATTCCTCTCCACTAGAAGCTATTGGACCACAAAAAGTTTGGTTTTAAGCAGACATGAAGTGAGGGTATAGCTCCCTCACCCTTCCGATCTCCATCCACCTTACTTTTCTTGGATTCATGCCTTTAAGTCCCACTCAAAGATACTCTACATATCCACACGGGGAAGTGTAGACCTTCCTATCCAAGATGGTATCTTCCTGTAACTCAGTCATACATTCATGTGCAAAATCATCTACAATTGGAATTTTAGCATTTTCCTTTGGATCCATGATCATTGGAGGTTCATACAACTTCAAATTTTCAATGTTTACAACTAAATATATGTGCATGTATGGAGGCAAATCCAACCAGAATGCATTGTGCCCAATCTTTTCAACAATTCTAAAAGGACCATACTTAATAGGTTTTAACTTTTTACCTTCATCTTCCATCCTTTCTTTGTTCATGTATAGCCATACTTGATCACCAACCTGGAAATGATGATCCAACCGATGCCTTTCATGGCACATTTTGTACTTGGCCTGACTTTTCTTCAATTGATCCTGCACTACTACATGAATCTTTCGGATTCTTTGAATGAACTTGATTGTTTTGTTGGCATCTCCATGTCCATCCTCCTTAGCTTCTTCACTAAACATGAAGTCCATTGGTGATTTTGGTAGGTACCCAAAACATGTCTCAAAAGGAGATATACCTGTAGAAAAATGCAAGGCATGGTTGTAAGCATGTTGGACATAATGTAAGGATTCATACCACAACTTAGGTTTCTGGCTACAATAGCCTATGAGAAGATGTACCATTGTTCTATTCACCACCTCTGTTTGCCCATCGGTTTGTGGATGAATAGTTGTGCTCTTTTTCAACTTAGTGTCCATTAGTCCCTGGTGGGCCCCAGTATTGCAGTAATAATGTTGCAACTCTTGGGACTCCCTTCTTTAATTTTATCAACCTGGTAGTTCGTAACAAACTTGGAAGCGACGGTGCTGTATGCACAAGTACTAGCTCTTGCCGCAAGTGTCACTTGGTCAGTTGGCACAAGTCCGCTAGGAGCTTAAGCCAACTTCTATGAGCTCTTATAAGAAGCTTTTTAACTGATGGATGAAAGCTAACTCAAAGGAGGCTATTCTACTTGCAGAAAGAAGCGAAAAGCGAAAAGGAAATGCAAACCCTAGCAAACCCTAATTTTACCAACTAGCCCTAATGATGCAAGAAAAATGATGAAAGCTACAAAAATGAATGCCATTGACTCTTAGAAAGGTAAAATGCATGTGTCTAAGCTACTTCTATCTGAAGAAAACATCTTTTTGTATTTTTGATTAAGTTGTTAGATTTACCATGCATGTGCTTTCACTGTTTTTTACTGTGCTTCTATTAAGGACACAAAAGCTCTAATCAACAGTGGTTCCTGTAGTTCCCGGTCCATGACATTTCTAACCTCTGACGCTCTCTTTTCTTCATGGTTTAGCCATGAGGTCATTGCCATAAGCTGCATGTCCCCTACTGCTGTGTTGGGGTCCCACGAGGTTATGTTGGGAAGGGCCAAATTATGAAGGTAGAACTCTAATAGCTTGGCCTTGTCTTCTGATTGTGCAGAGGTGGATCGGTGGGAGAAAATGCTTGCAGAGGTGGATTGGTTGGGAAGGTTAGAAGAGGTCCTAAGGGGTCCCTAGCACCCTTCCTAAGATTTTCACAGTGATCGGATCTCAAGAAATCACTTTCGTGAGCTTCTACAGGAAGTCTGCAGGGGTTCTACAGGATGTTCTAGAATTTCTATAGGATGTTCTATAATTTTCTACAAGATGTTCCGAAAAGAGGATTTTGGAGAATGGATGGAGGGAAAAAGGTGAAGGAACGAGTATGGAGGTGAAATAGGGGTGTAGGGGAGTTCAAGGCTTGGAGGATGGAGTCAAGGAGTGGCGCAGATGGTGAGATTTGTTCAAGGAGGGATGAAACGATGTTGCACAAGAAGATGAGAATCATGGCA
>APFE030883732.1:5709-68160 GCA_000404065.3 Pinus taeda | reverse complement strand
CTAGGAGCTTAAGCCAACTTCTATGAGCTCTTAGAAGAATCTTTTTAACTGATGGATGAAAGCTAACTCAAAGGAAGCTAATCTACTTGCGGAAAGAAATTGAAAGCCAAAAAGAAACGCAAACCCTAGCAAACCCTAATTCTACCAGCTAGTCCTACTGATGCAAGAAGGAAGATGCAAGCTACTGAATGAGATGCCATTGACTTCTAAGAAGATGAAATGCATGTATCTAAGCTATGTCTACAACAGAATCTGAAAGAACCATCTTTTTGTATTTTTGAATAAGTTGTTAGAATTATCATGCATGTGCTTTCACTGCTTTTGACTGTGCAGAGGTGGATTGGCAAGAGGAAATGCTTGGAGGAGGTCATGAAGGTTCAGAGAGGGCCTAAGGGGTCCCTAGAAGCCTTCCAGAGAGTTTCACAAAGTTTGGCTATCAAGAAACCTCATTCGTGAGCTTCTACAGGAAGTCTGCAGGGGTTCTACAGGATGTTCAGGAATTTCTACAGGATGTTCAGAATTTTTTCTACAGGATGTTCAGAAATGGGATTTTGGAGCATGGATGGAGGGAAAAAGATGATGGAATGAGTATGGAGGTGAAATAGGGGTGTGAAGAGGTCCAGGACTTGGGGAATGGAGCTGAGGAGTGGCAAGGATGGTGGGATTTGTTCAAGGAAGACTGAACCAATGTTGCACAAAAATTAGGGTTTTGGGAGAAAATGGAAAACGTGAGGCAAGGATTCTAAGTAGAGGGTGGAGTGGATGGTGTTGATGGAGAATAAGAAGATGAACAAGTGGTACAGGTTCTTTGCAAGTCGTTTTTCCAATCTGAACCAACAAAGACTTGTAAATTCAAAGACCTAGTTACGTTGACCTAATATGCTAGCTGCCAGTAAAGAGAATGAACAGAAGTGTGACTTGCAATGAAACCATGTATCTTATCTCATGCAACTAAGAAAACGAAAGTCTGAACTTGTAACCAACTTTTACACATGAAAATCAAACACTAGTGATTGCATGGCAAAGCAAAATCAATGTTTTTGTGGGCAGCAAAGTCATCGTTGTCACAGCTCTTGATCCCACTGAGGGAGAGGTGAAACCATAGATGTTTGATGGCCCTTTTCTTGAAACTTTTTCTGTTAACAACCTATTAACTAAATCTGAGCATGAAAATCTATTTTACTCATCAAAAACAACCTAAATAACAAAACAAGATTTAAATCTAAATAGCAGATTTTATTTTAAGAATGCAGCAAAGACACATGAAAGTAAACAAAGGAGGTACTGGGCACTTGAGATGGGCCCAACCCCAAGAGCTACAGCCTCCTAAGAGAGATTTAGAGCTGTTGCAAAGCTGGATTCATCTTTATTGAGCAAGAAAAGAAGAGTTACATCAAAAACTGTCCACAGGGGAAAGCTTGAAAAGGTGCTGAAATGCAAAGCTAATCTACTAACTAAAATCGAACTACAAACTAGCTAACTTCTGCCTACAAAGTGACTAACTACTGGCTAACCCAAATGAGGCCCTAAGCCCTCTTATTTATACAAATTGAGGACCCCAACAACCCTTCTAAACTTTAGGAACTCAGCTACCAAAACTTGTAGTTAACAGCACTTTTACTAGCACTTGCTCGGCTCCCCTTGTGATAATTGATTTGGTGGCCCTTGAACTCCAAGATGATGGTGGATAATTCGAGGTAAGGGCCCATAAATGAAGGGGACACCTCCCTAAAAATCCTCTCCACGAATTTGGCTGCCAAGTGCTCATTTAAACCTTTGATTTTGTCTCCAAATTGACCAAAAAGACTGCATAAAGCACACATTAGACTTGTTGGCGTAATGACTAACCTAATTCACTCTATTAGCATAAATATAATCAAAAACATGCAATAAACTAATGAGAATGGTGGATTAATTCGAATTAGGAGGTTGAATGATCCCATATAATTATCCATTTTTGGGGCTCATCGGTCCCCACAAAGTGAACCAAAACTCTCCCATGAAACGAGAGTCCTGATTTGAAATGATAGAAGTAGGCAACCCAAAATGAACCCATACATTTTGAAAGAACAACTTTGCATTCTATTTAGCATTTACTTGATTTCTACATGGAACAAGAATACACATTTAGCTAAATCTATCAACCACACCATACAAATAATCTTTCCCTTTTCTATACATAGGAATTCCTCCTACAAAATCCATAGATATACTATCCCATAGTCTAGAAGGAACTGGAAGTGGCATATACATACCTAACTTTATATTGCTTGGTTTTCTTGTTGAACACATGACACAACCTTTGATGTACTTAGCAATTTTTCCATTCATTTGAGGCCAATAGCAATACCTTTGTAACTGTGCCACTATCTTACCTACACTAAAATGCCCTAAAACATGAGAAGAATGTGCTTCCCTGATCACATGCACTCGTTATCCCTGTGGTATGCACAACTTACCAAGATGGTACAATAATATGTAATGAACATTATAATTCACTTCTTCCACCTGAGCACCATGAGTTAGTGATTCATAAACATATTTGGAATCAGTATATTCAACATATTTTTCAATATAACTATCATGTGCTAAAGAACTATTTTGAAGAATAATTGAAGCATTCAAAGAAGGTCTTGATAACATATCAACTACTTTATTGGTGGTACCTTTCTTATATTTGATTACTAAGTGGTATTTCTGCAAAAACCCCATCCATTTATAATTTCGAGATTGTGGCAACTTATTTTGAGATTGAAGGTAGTGAAGTGGTTGATGATCTGTATGTATCACTATTTCTTTGCCCACTAATTAATGTTTCCATTTTTTAACACTTTCCACTAATGCATATAATTCTTTATCATAAGTTGGATAGTTAGCAATTGCTTTAGAAATTTTTTCTAAATGAAAGCAAATAGGATTTAGTTTTTGCAATAACACTACACCCATTGCATACCCACTAGCAACAGTTTCTATTTCAAATGGCTATTGCAGGTCTAGTAAAGCCAATATTGGAGTTGTCACAAATTTCTGCTTTAAAGTATCAAATGTTTTTTGTTGTTTTCCTCCCCACTGGAAGGAGACTTTAGAACTTGTTAAAGCATGAAGTGGTGATGCAATAAAAGATAAATGAGATATAAACTTCCTCCAATACTGAACTGCACCCAAGAAAATTATAAATTCCGTCACATTTTGAGGTCTTAGCCACTTAATGATTACATCAATTTTAGCTAGATCCATTTTTAAATGAACTCCTCCAACTATGTAACCAAGATATACTAAGGAAGTTTTCCCAAATTCACACTTATAAAGTTTGAGATACAATTTCTATCTTTGCAACACATCAAAGACTTGTTTAACATGCCTTACATGTTCTTCCAAACTTGAACTGAAAATAAGAATATCATCCAGATAGACAATGACAAACTTATTAAGAGAAGGACAAAAAACATCATTCATCACTCATAAAAGTTTTTGGATCATTGCATAAACCACACAGCATAACCAACCATTCATAAAGCCCTTGTCTAGTCTTAAATGCAGTTTTCCATATATCGTTCTCTATAATACGAATCTGATGATAACCACTTCTTAAATCCAGTTTTGTAAAGTAAACAACATTCTTTAACTGATCAAGCAAATCATCTATTCTTTGAAGAGGATACCTGTTCTTAATGGTGATTTTATTTAAGGCTCTAAAATCAACACACATTCTCCAAGTTTTGTCTTTCTTAGGAACTAATACGATCGGTGATCCACATGGAGAAGAACCAGGTCGAATGAAGCCTTTATCAACCAATTCCTGAATTTGTTTCTTTATTTCTTTATTTTCTATAACTAACATAAGATACATACCAATATTCGGGAGAGGGGCATCAGATTGTAATTGAATCTCATGTTGTATTTCTCGTTTTGGAGATAGACTTTTTGGTTCTTTAAACAATTTATTATAAGAATCTACTATTTCAACCAATTTGTCCTTAAACTTAGAATCACACCCTTGAAAGCATCATACTTATCTTTAGGTTGTTCTTTAACAAACATGAGAACATAATTTTTACTTGAATTTATGAATCGTTTCATTTGACTATCATTGATTAAATCCAAGCTTGTCTTCATTTTGTGCGCCCTGACAATGTATTCAATTCCATCTTTAAAGAGATGATACTTAATCTCCTTTCTATGAAATATGGCATCTCAATAATAAAGATAAGGACTACCCAACACAACTCCACATATATCCAAAGGAATCACATCTAGCTCAACTTCATCAACAAAATTAGTTGTAATTTGAAAACCTTAAACGACATTGCTTTGTGACTTACATCTAAGTGTTTTCTTTCAACCATCCTAAAGGGTATGGTTTTGGATGATTTTTAGTTTCCAATCCTAATCTCCTTACTAGTTCCTCGGGTATTATATTTTCTTGTGATCCATTATCGAATAATGTATCTATCTTAGTGTGCTTGGAGATAATCCTGATATGAAACAATTCAACTCTCTTCTTTTCTTCAATCACATCATTATATTTTGAAGAAGATGCAGAACAAGTAGAACTAGAGCTCTATTCAGAAGGATTACCTGTCAGACCCATAGCGGTTATCTTCTTTTCATCACCAGAGTCAGATCCTGAATCTTGTTGGACTGCAGCATTAGCTTTCATCTCACCCTTCTTCTTAACGAACTTGTTTGACTTAAGTTCTAGATGAAGCTTATAACACTTGGAGTCATCATGTCCAACCCTCTTACAATGAGTACAAGTATGCCTTTCTCCTTCTTTTTTAGTTGTTGTCTATTTCTTCCCTTTCAACTTGTTCTTCCCTTTTCCTTCTTTGAAATCTTTGTTCTCTGAATCCTTGAATCATTTCTTTGAAAATTTTGTCTGAAAAGTTCTGCCACCTTATTCAATATGAATGACTTGTACACACACTTCATCAAATTCTATTGGATTAAACATAAGCAAAGTATGTCACATTTAAGAATGCAAACTTCTACTATACTTTAAAAAAGTATCCTGTGTGTTTATTGGAACATTAAGTGCTAATGCATTTTTCCTGAATTCCGATGTAAACTCTTGCACACTTTGTCCTTTACCTTCCGTTATATGCTACCAATCCATTACAACCTGTTGCATATATCCTAAAGGATAGAATTGCTTTCTAAGAGCTTTGACAAACTTAGACCAGGAAGAGATAATTTTACCTCTATGCTTCAAATCTGATTGAGTTTTACTTTCCCACCAAATCAAAGTTGTTCCCCCCATTCTAAGTGTAGTTAACTGAATTTTTGCAGATTCATCAATAATATTCTAAATTCTACAATACACCTCAAGTTGCTTTATCCAGTGATCTAACTTTTCAGGATTAATTTCACCATCATATATTGGCAATTCAAACTTAACATCAAGCTTCAATAAAGGAGATTTCTTTTGCTTCTTTTATGAGTTTGAATCTAAACTGGAACAATGAGAGAATAAGGAAGAAGAAGTTGGGGATGGAGGAGAAGGAGGTTCATTACCATCAACTTGTTCCTTGCCCTTTTTCACTTTCATGCCTTTAGAAGACGAAGTTGCATCTCTAGTCTTCTTGTCTTCATAAAGTTCTGCAATCATCTTTTGCATATTAAGGAACATCTACTGAAATTTCTCCTCACTCTTTGTCTCAAGAGCTTCTCCTTCATTTGAACCTACCATCTTTTGTGAGACTTTCCTCTTTCCAATCTCTGGATTTATCTCTTTGAGTTTCCCTTCTCCACATCGCAACCTGGGTCTAGTCAACATTCACATTGGAAAATATCCAGCTTATACGTGATCAACCACGCTTTGATACCAAAATATGATCTGAAAACACAGAATTAACTATTTGCTCAATTTCACCAAATATTAACTAAGGTTGCTTTTATGTGAATGGGTGAGAGAAAATTGATTTTTTAAGTACCTTTAAACTTAAACTTGAAATCTGGAAATTAGCATGAACAGTAGAAAGAAAATAAGAAAACATATAAAACTTTGATGACAGAGTTCACCCCTCTTGGACTACATCTCCGAGTCCACTTCCAAGTGGGTGTCCATTGTATTAGGAATGTTCAAAAAGTCTATTTAGATCAACTTTTCCATTCTAGATTGTGCATGCAGGCATCAATGTCTATTGTCAACTGCTAGGCCTCGACCTCAGCTCTCTAACACAATTTTAAGATTACAAAAAGGCCCAATATTGGCCAAGTTATGCCCAAAAAGACATTTACACAAGCAAAATAATACCAAGTTCTGAGACTTATATTCCAACTCCTATCGCACTCATGTAGTGGCAATTCTTTTATAAGGCCCACATGAGGTCCTGGGGTCAAACCCACGAGTCTCCCGGGATTGCCTTTGCATTCGACGCAATTACAATAATACATATGGTTTCACATATTAAAACTCCGCGCAACTATTATAACAAATGTTTTTATATAGTTCAAAGGCCCGACGGTGATATAATAATCAGCCCCATGGAATTTGGTTATAGCCAAAGTATTAACATTAATCGGGCGGATATTTTTGTTGACTCCATTTGGTATTATTAACATATGGTTATTAAACTATAATTTTAACATTGTATAGCAACCCCACGCCATACGTGTCAACTCTGTGTGGCATATATAAACTATAGTTTATAACCTTCCGCTTATGATGATCCCCGTGGCACATGTTAATAATAGTATATAGTTTTCATTGTAACAACTCCGCCACATGTTTGGAGGTGTCGTTATAACTTTAGAGCGCCGATAATAATATCCATGGGTTTGGCGGGGATGCTAGATGTGGCGAGCTCCGCTAACCCTTACCCCCACATTGCCAACAACTTAACATTAAATATAAATTTGTGGCTTAAATATCAAGTGAAATGTTGTTAAGCATTGGTGAGATTTTGTTATTAGAGTTCGGAGGTCACGGGTTTGAGCCCCGACCCTTCCAATTTGACCTTTTTGCTGAGTTGACTTTGACCTGTGCATTGACTACCATGTGTCCTGTTGAGACACTGCCACTTGGCCTACAAAGGCCCATTTTTTTGCTTGTTGGAGAAAAACTTCTGAACACATTTTCTCCCTCATACGGAGGCTATTTTGGAAACTAAATATACTGTTGAATCAGCATGACGAGTTCTTCGACTTAGCTCTGGTTTCATGAGCATTTGAGACTTTTGAACTTTGAGCATTATGAGGATCTTCTTGGATCAATAATAATATAGTTTAAGTATTAAGATATAATATTATTATATATCATATTCAATGCACTCAAAAATGACTTAGTTCTTTGTGCTAAATATTGCAAGCTACTTGCTATGCATGTTCAATAATAATGTCACTACCAAATTAAGGATAAATGTTTTAATTGTACGCAATGCAGAAAGACAGTGAACATTTTCATTATGGAGAGTACAAAAGCATAATCGAAATAATTATTGTACAAAACACAAATCAAAAGAGACCTACCTTATTCAATGTGTATATTAAGCTTAACATATCTTATAATACATGTAATAAACAAATACAAAATATTTGTTACTTCTAGTTTACAAACCACTCTTTCTAGTTATGCCTATTACATTATGTTTTGTTCATAGTTAAATTAACCACACATCTACGCAACAAAGTTCCCTCTGCACCCTCGTTCTCCTACACATACCTCATCATTTGTACATCCTTCATTCCACACAAATTCATAACTCTATGCAATTGCTCTCTTGTACAACTAAATTTGTAAAAATTATAAATGGAAAAGAGTTTAAAATTAATTTGGTCCCTGAAGAATAAGGTTCCCTTTGCACCCTTTTTCTCCCGCACATATTTTGTCCTTCGCACAGTAAAAGCTCTACAGAAGGAAGCTCATCCCCGCCTATGTAAAGGACCTGCGATCACATTAATTCTGGCATCATTGGGCAGAGAAGTAACCTAAGAGTGTCACTGTCAGTGTCTGAGCACTCACCAATGAAATGGCCACTCACAAATTTATTTATTTTTCTATTTTAAAATGAATTGCCTTGCACTAAAAATACCTAAAATAAAACACCCTCCACTAAGGGAATTATGTCCCATTAGAGCTTGCTCAACCAATCAAAAATTAAAAATAAGTTTTGAAAAAGATAAGAAAATTATTTTTGAATTTACGGAAAAATATAAATACTAAGCATTTTCCCGAAACTTTGGTTTACTATTGCAAACACACAACAAAATAATGCAGAATCAATGCACTTTGACCCTGAAGTGGATACTATAGTCCCTAGCAAGGTAGAGACTAATAAAAAAAAGGGGATACATGTTGAAAGGCATGTATGATGGAATCGACAAAGGGTCCCAATTAAGAAAATTTTAAATATCAAATGAGGTTATGTGATGGAGGAGAGTGTAGGATAAGTAAAATGGGATATTATTTGCACGGTTTTTCTCCTTCTTTTGAGGGTTAAGTAGGTGTTATTTTCTCTTTTGTCCCAACATTGGTTCAATACAGAAGGGTAGATAATAGAAGTGTAGTGATGATATAACTTTATATTGATTTAATTAATTTTTAAAAGGTGTAAATATGATGTGTAACTAATTTTTTTTTAGTTTTAAATTGAAAACTTGAAATCAATAATAGTAGGTTTTCAAGCAAGTTGTGCTCTTGGCTAATGTTCCTAATGATAGTTGTTACTTTACATTGTAGGGGTATCAGTAATCCCTCCAAAAAACAAGCCCTCAAAGGGAATTAACTTATATGTAAGGTAAGGGAAAAAGGGTGGTTACATGGGTAGAAAATCTCATATAACCCTAGCCCAAGGAAATACGCATTTGGAGGTCTAGTTGGGAAAGAAACTTCCCATAATGGGGGTTTTTCAAGCAAGCTATGTTTTGGTTTATGTTCCTAATGATATTTTTGCTTTAGGATGTAGGGGTATGGGTCATCCCTTCAAAAAATAAGCCATCAAAAGGATTGTGGAGGTTCAAAAGGTTGAATTTTATTTTCCACGAAAAACTATGAGTGAAAGTGGAAAAATATTTATAGATTTAGTAAAGATGTTAAGAAAGTGGGAGTTTAATTTTTCAAATTATAGAGGTAGATCTAGTGGGTTTATATTTGGTTGAATGCCAAGTTTTTATGCATGCAATAATTCTTAGGCTTCTACCTAAGGTCTAGGCTTGAATTTATATTCATAAGAGATAGGGAAAGAGGCCATTGTCATTAATGTATATGAACCTTATGTAGACAAGGTCATTTTCTAGGATAGGTTCTTTATTTCAAGTGTGTTGGTCACTCACATACTATAGTTGGGGAGAACTAGGGATTTGAATTTTTCCTTCGGGAGCTTTGCACTATGTGGTGAAGTTGCTTTTAGATCCCTTATTAGATTATTTCATTAAGAGGCTAGATGAGTGTGGTATTTTTTATGTTGCCCCATTTAATCTAAGTCCCACCTAGATGAACAAAAGGGTGGGTGAAAAAGAAATATATAAAAGGATGGACAAGTTTTTGTTCATTAGAGGGTTTCTAACTAATCAATTATGGATTAAACAATGGATTGGTACAAGTGAGGAATTAGACATTTTCTTATTCTTTTAGAGATAGCTTCTAGGGCTACAAAGCCTTTTATCCCTTTCAAATTCAACCCCAAATGTTTGGAGGGTGAGGACTTTATCAAATTAGTAATGAATTAGTTAGTTCCCTTTGATACAAAGAGCAATCATCTAAAACAATTCAATTTGAAGCAAATCTAAAGTAGATAAAACAAGTTGTTGTGAAGTGAGCTCATAAAAAAAATTGCAAGAAGTAATTAAAGGAGGTTGAGATTTAGCTAGATAACTTATATTTACAGGACATAGCCAGTTTGACTATTGAGGACCACAATACTTGGGTATATGAGATAGGAAAAAGGAAAATAACATTATTGAACTAGAAGGAAACATGTGAAGACTCAAAAACAGATCATTGTGGTTGGAAAAGGAGGATGAAAATACAAATTACTTCCACTAGTTTGAAAACCATAGGATAAATGTAAACACCATATGGAATGTTCAGGTCCTTGGCAAGAAAATAACTACTAGTTTATAGGATCTAGACAATGTATGTGTGAATCATCTTAGAAGTCTCTTTAAACAAGAAAATAGATCTACCATTATTAAGGTAGCTAAATTGGCTACTTTCTTTCCTAGGTTTGTATCTAAGGATGATAATGTCACTTTGATGAAGAGTTTTGTAAACAGGAACTTAAGGTAGTCTTGCACCCTTTCCAAAAGGACAAGAGTCTAAAACTATATGGATGGCATGTCAAGAATTTTCTAGTTCTCTTATGAAATGTTGGAGGAGAAACTTTTGAGATTCATTAAAGAATATGTAGAATCTAATAGGACCTTGGTTGCCTTTAATACTACTTTTATTGCTCTAAAACCTAAATTAGATAATCCTTATAGAAATGAGGAGTAAAGACCTAACTCCTTATGCAATTGTATTTATAGAATTATTATATAAGATATTATTGCAAGAAGGTGAAGACTCTTCTATCAAAGTCTATTTCCTATGATCAATTTTGGTTTCTAGTTGGGAGACAAATCCATGAGGTTATTGGGGTGGCTTAGGAAGTTTTTTCACACTATCAAATCGAAAGGTTTCCTACTATGGTAGTCAAGGTTGATCTATCAAAGGAAATGTTAGAGTTAGATAGCTTTACTTGAGATCAATGTAGTCCTAATAAATGGATCGAATTTGAATTTCTTAAACCCTGAGAGAGGTCTTTGACATGGATATCCATTATCTCCTTTGTTGTTTATGCAAGTGGCATAGGGCTTGAGTAGGGACTTTCTTTAGGAAAAAACACTATGATTTTAAAGTAATTAGGGTGAGAAGGTATTTATATACATCACATTTACTATATGTAGATGTCATTCTCATGTTTCATGATGGCTTTTAAAGGGATGCATATAATCTTAATATGACCACTTGAATGATGGTTAATCTAAGGAAATCCTTTATATCTTTCTTGAGGTTTTTTTTATGAGGACAAGAATAATTTCTTTGAAATGTCTTGTTTCTCTAAAGTCGAGTTGCAATCATGTATTGAATCTTTAGGTTTTTTCCTAAAGCATAATGACTACACAAAAAGAGACTAAGGGTGGACACTTATAAGTTGGAAAAAGACTTTCTATATGGTGTAATAGGTGGCTTTCTTAGGTAGGGATGGTGGAGTTGGTGAAAATGATAGTATAAATCACTCTTATGTATTGAATATATTTGTGTTTCATTGTGAAAGGCATATTGGAATGGGTTAGAAGGCCCAATTTTAAATCCTATTGGTTGAAAACAATTAAACGAGGAGCTCTCCTAAGGTATATTGGAAGAATATTGTAGTGCCTAAAGAGATGGGTCATTGGGGTATTAAAATTATTCAATGTTTTTCCCCAACCCTAACCACCAAATGTGTATGGAGAATAGTGGAAGGGAAATGATTAATGTGCAAGGTAGTAAGGCATAAATATATTGAGCCATTGTGTGTGGACTAGATTATATCCCAAAGAAAATATTTCCATAACACATTTGTCATCTGAGGGATCGTCATTTTAGGTTTTCCTTTGATTGGGAAATGGTTAATTTCGAAACTAGGAGTTGGAAATAGGGAGATATTGGAGGATGGTCCTTGGGTAGGTTGTGATGGAAATATTAGGCTACCTAGATAGATGACTAAGGCTTCAAGAGCTAAAGCGCTTTACTATTTATTTCAAGTGGTTGATGACAAATTCAATGATATTGAGACAAGAGTGGATTTTTGTTAATGCTTTGGGGCTTGTAGATGAAGAGGGTTAGTTATTTAATATTTATTTTCATGCTCTAAAATATGTCCATGCTAGGATAAAAGAAAATAATGAGCTTATCTAGTCTAGAAACCTCATTGGGGGTGGCTATACTCCAAGACTTGGTTGTAGAGTGTTTAGGGAGGAAAGATTTAGGCAAGATTGTGTATGGTGGTTCAAAGGAGTTTGGAAATCTAGGTGTCATCTCAAATCCATAATTATTGTGTGGTTGGTTCTCAGGAAAAAGGTTCCAACTTGGGATTTTATGAAAAAAAAAGTAGGTAAGGGATATGCCAATTCCCTCTATGCAACATATGTGTTGAAAATATCTCTCATGTGCTTAGTCATTATTCATTTGTTGGGTCAATTTGGAAGGCAATTGAAGCTCTAATTGGGCTAAGGAATGTATGAGGGGTTAAAATGTGGAGGAACCTTTAACATCTAGAACAGCTTCATGTTAGGATTTATTTGGCCCTTCCTCTTATCACTACCTTGTAGATTTGGTTAATTAAAAAGCATGGTTGTTTGAAGATATAATCACTCTGTGGTGAAGTAAAATTATAAGTGCAGACACAAATGAATTCCTCTAGCCCAATAATGGGTATAGCCACAACAGATACATCCTATGGAAGATTTCCTTAGGTTACAACCAATCAAGAGGGCCTACCTCTTGGTCACTTATCCTGCTTGATGATGTCCTCGCTTACTTGCTTCAGCAATCTCTCGCTTCCTTCTTCAAGCTCTTGAAACAAGTAAAAAGCAACAACACACAAACATAATAATATACAAATTGCAATTCAACCTACTTAATGGGTGAAGCAGCATCAAGACACGAATATATAATATTACAAAACATGTAGGAAATCAATTGATAGTTTCATATATTAATATCAAAGAGAGATTACAACCATTCGTCTTGATGTCGCAATCTTCCTCTGACAAGACCAGGTTACCACACACTTCTGTTATCATTCCATGTTGGCTTCAAATAACAATAGTTTAAAGGCTCTTCCCTTTAGACTTCACTCCAAACCAAACACACTTCTCCCTCACACAACTAGATGGCCACAACTAGTAATAGCTTGCTTGTCTAATCAAAATAGTATACTCACACTCAACTAACACTCTAACTAGCTTGTGCTTGGGAAGAAGGGAGTTTTATATAGGAAATATGGATGGGAGATGGATCCTATTCTCATGGGAGAAGGACTTATGCCTTGAGGTAGTTCCATCATTATAGGGGAAAGGAACCCAAACTGTCATTCTCGACCCCATCCGTCCAAACCATTTACCAGACTTCCGTTATGAAGCTTCTAGAGCTGGAAGCTTCGGCTCTAATTTAAAAAACTTTCCATAACAGGACTAGCGTGATTGGAACATAGCTCAGTCGCATCGATCGGTGTGGGGAATAGTGCTAATCTTTGCACATCGACGTGGGGGAGACAAAGGCCATTAGCATCGGTCTTGTAAACTGGGCAAAATAGAAGTTTCTGGGGAAATAGTGCAAAAGGGAAATGATTTGCTCATGAAGAGGGACACAATGGGAGTGTCTTCATGAAGGAAAAGCATGCGGGGTTCACTCTAGAGGTCTTCTAGGATCAAAGAACTAGGAGTATAGGGACAATGACAAAATGTTGTGTAACAGATGCCCCCTAAGTGTGAAGGTCGAACCGGAGTGAGGGATGAAATGCTTTATAAATCAGTACAGGGAACCGGTCTACCGTCAGAAAACCTGCAAGCAAGTACAAATACATATACATAAACTGAGATCCATGTCAAATGATACCTGAATCGTGGCATGGATGTAGCCATCCAGAGAATGATCATGTAAATGGATCTAGGTATGGGTGCAGTCATCCGTCAAAGAGGATCATAACGAAACCAAGGTATGGTCGCAGCCATCCAATAATGAGAAGGATAAAATATGATAACTCATGCTCTGGTCATAGCCAGCCATCTAATAGAGACATGCATATCATCATAGTCATGTCACATCGCTTCGCAACCTGGACTTTTGTGATCTGAGTCTAGGGTCTTGTGCTCCAACACGACCCGATCAAAGTACAAATTCTAGCATGTGAATAGATGTGTTGACGTTGAATATGCTAGAAAGTCGCTTGATTACCAGTCAATGATGTAAATTGTTAACAAGCACAAGAGAAACCACCAATAATGACAATGGCCCTCAAGGTACTATGAGCAAAATTCACAGAATGTGAATACAGGAACTGAAGTCGAACACCTATGAAATCACTTGATCGAAAGCCAATGATGTGAACTTGCCATCGAGTGTGAAGAACTTGCCATTAGGGCATGCAAGCTCTAAGGTACTGGAAGGGAGTCTCTCGGTCAACTTCCCGGATAATGAGTCGAAGTCGATGGAAAGCGACCGTGTCGAAGGAGGGCCATAATGAATCCCACATCATCAATGCAAGACAAGAGAATGTAAAATGATTTTGGATGATCCAGAGAATCAGAAGTAAGTGTAATTGTAGAAGGACAACTCTTGAACATATCGACGACACAACTGGAAGTTTGACAACTTTTGGATCCATGGGATTGGTGGTCATAATGATGTGGCAGAGATCAAATGGAAGGAAAAAATGAACGGCCCAAACCCAAGAAGTTCAATGATGAAAATGAGGATGTCCCAACCCGACACAAAGCAAATAGCATAATGTTCAAGAGTGAGCTTCCGACACGACTGATAGATTTCCAAATTTCCCCCCACCATTTCTAGCAAGTACCCCAATTATTTTTTAATCACAAGCTTGAAGGGGATAACATATGTGTGCACTGTAAGTTCATCCTTCGGACGAATCTGACCTAGTAAGTTTAACAATCCCTAGGAAGGAGAATCTTGTGTTCGTCATGGTGACAAATCTGATGTCGTTTAATAGTTTAATGAGTCCGACAAAGGTGTAACTCGATATTTTTTCATGTTTAGAGAGTTTGAAAAAGACACATAAAAGAAAACTCCTCGTGGTATTTTTTCGTACATTTGTGTCTCTCGAGCCTGAAAAGGTAGAAAAGAATACTTGAGAGAACCACTTGACCATTTAAGTCAAGGAGTACCTTTTTCCTAAACAGTGCCTCCCAGCCCGAAAAACGGGTAAACTTATACTGGGTGCATGGCATTTCGCATCCAATTACGAGTTTGAAACGACAAGGGCTCAACCATCTTTTTATGTTTAAAGGGTCGGAAAAGAGCTGAAAGTGGACCCCCCATTTTATTTTCTTTTACGAGTCAAAAGGGGAAAACATTCGGCAATATTTTCATATGAGTTTTACAAGTGGAGAAAAGAGTTGAAATGCGACTCGGCCTGGAGGAACGAGTGGTATAAAGGGTAGAAATTGGTTCCAGTAATGGAGGAACTGCTCAAAACATGTAATGGTCAAGAGGCTAGCTAATAAAACCACTCATCGCTACAGTACCTCAGGAAAGGAAAAACAACCAAGTGAAAGCATATGATCGGCCATAGATATGGTGGCGATGGAATGAAACAACCAAGGCTCATCTAGCATAAATTAGATGATAAAAATGACAATCACAAGATGTAAATTGGGCATGGGTTCATTTTTACACAAGCTTGAACCATGGAGAACTCTGCCTGGATTCGGTTTCATGTTTACACAAGCTTGAAACAAAAAAATATTCTTGTTATAAGTTTGCATGCCCCAACATAATGACTCAAATCAAGGTACATGCCCCCCAAGCTTCATTTTAGTTAACTAGGTGGATAGAATGAAGGTTCACTTTCGAGATCTTGGAAAGACTCGACTGGGATTTTACGGTATCTTAATCAAAGATCTGATGTGGAAATGAGAGGTGTGTCATTTTTTAATGAGGTTGACACAGTAAAAGAACTATCCTCAAGACCCTTGTTTCATTTTTTAACGAGCTTGACACAAGACAAACAACTATGCTCATGACCCTTGTTTTATTTTTTAACAAGCTTGACACAAGACAAAGAACTATGCTCACAATTTGATCATGGACCATACGAGAACATGGCTCCCAAGAGGTCCTCACTAGATGGAAGAACCACGCTCCAAGAGGAATACATGTCATTTAGTACCATAGACAGATCGGGTTCCAATTCCCCCAGTACATATTGTACTAGACCATCCAGGTGATCATCAACATATGTGGAGACAGAACGGGTAGCCACATAATTAACCTATGGCGGGGAAGGTACTTTTTGCAAACAAGAGTCGATAGGGGTTGACGATTTCAAAGGAGGCACCTGGTGACCAATGAATGACAATTGATCAATAATCACAATTCTCCCTTCATGCAGAAAACAAAACACACGAAAAAGTGAAGAAACAAGAGCTCCCATGACATAAACATAGTCGCGTCCAAGGAGAAGACTGAAATAGAATGGACCTTGGATTACCATCGCATCTATACAGGTGGTCTTTCCTCCCAAAGTAATAGGGAACTTTGGAAGGATCCCTAAAGGTTGACTGGTTCCTCCATTCAAAGCCAACAAATTCTGAGTGATAGGCACAAGCTGTGGGGAATCCTAAGCTTGCCAAGTAGTAGAAGACATAATGCTAACAGACACACCTTCATCTAATATAGTGTCAGGTACTACCATATTAGAGGCTTGTACTGTGATCTGGAAAGGCACATAATATGGGAGATGGAAAGCAGTCAATGGACCCCAATTGAAAGAGACGACAGAACTCCTTGGTAGGGGTATCATATGATTTCCCCCATGTTGTACAGGAATAGGAGAAGGACTCTCCTGAACAACTGGGATGGGAGGGTCACTCTTCGATTCACGGGAATCTGATGAGACAAGAAGAACATGAGCAATCTAATCACCACTCTCTTTTGAAATAGAGTGAGCAACTGGTGACGAAACCAAGTCAAAACTCTTTTCGACCAATGGTTGGTCAGGAACAGACACAAGAGAGTCTTGCTCAGGAAGATCAGGATGAACAAGAGATAAATCCAAGTGAATCTCTTTACCAACAAGGAGAGGGTCAGAAGAAAACTTCTAATAACCAACAAGAAGTTAGGGTTGAGGAGCTGTAAGGTTTTCCAAAACTTTGGAAGCTTTATCCATAAGAGGACAAAGGTGAAGAAGATGCTCTCCTTCACATAACCTACAGGGGAATCTAATATTTCCCTTCTTCTTAACATCATTAGCTAAAGGTGTAACATCAACATGATATCTAGAGGTCGACAAGGATGGTTGGTTCAAGTATTGAGACCACACCTCTAAGACTCTAGGAATGCCAGGACAGTCTCGAAGGATATGGTCACCCTTACACAACCTGCAAGAGAAATTTACCTTCCGTGAAGGATTAGAAGGTTTGTCAACGAGGGTTGCATTTGGAGTAATAGCTACATGGTTGGCCTCTCGCTTATCTGAGTTATTCTTCTTCTTCTTATTATTCTTCTCAACCTTTTGGTTACTGGATTTCAGACTTTCACCAGGTGAAGTAGAAGAGGAGGGTGAGGAAATGGGGGAAGAAGGTAAGGGGTCAACCTGAGAATCATCGTGACCTAACTCAAATGAAAGAGATGTTTGGACAGGATTTGGGACACTCGGGACCACCGAGGTCGAAAACAACCAAACAGGTAGACCAATGGTTAACCAGGAAGGGACAACATCACCATATAAGGAGCACCAATGTTTCCAAAAGAAGGAAAAGAACCAGGATTCCAATCCGAGGGGAACCCTTGACCGGTAAACTCTGGGAATGTTTCCATTGGAATCGACTTTTAAATAAACACTAAGGAATATAACTTTAACCAGGAATATTTCATGGGCAGTTAATTTTAAGACACTGAAACAAAAACTTTGCCTTTTCATATTTTAAGAGTCAAGAAAAGAGTGAAAGGTGACTCTATCACTTTCAATTTGAAACAAGCTCGAAAGGACAAGTGATCAGGTGATATTTTATAGTTAGGGAGTCAAAAAGATAAAAAGACTACTTAGGGTACTCTAGGCATAAAGGATAACCAGGTAACCGTGAACTACAGAATACCTCCCAGCAAACCGAGAAGTACGGACAAGCAATCTCCCCGAATGTTGTGTTCGATGTATCATGTTTACAAGGCGACAGAATCAACTTCCAATGGATAAAGGATTGCAAACTTAGTGGGGTCTCCCTTTATATACACGACGATACGGGCAGCACAAGTTCGTACTCACGCTATCTAATGCCAAAGTGAACAACAATTGTTAGGTTTTAAGACGCCGGAACACATCTCTAGCCTAGACCACTAAATGTGAGTGTTAAGTCTCAATGCTTCCTTAGGTTAATTCAACAATTTTTAACGGTTGATATTGAATTAGGTTTCAATTACAAGGCCCTACCATTGTCATCTGAAAGCTCCTATATGCAGCTACATGAGAAAAGAGATCTTTGTCTTCAATGAAAGTTATCACTAATTGAGAGAACACAAAATTAATGCAACAATCGAAGAATGAAATCTTTCACTAATAAATCTCCTAAATGCACTTAATCTTCCTATAACAACATAAGAAGTTTCATTTCATTTCCAATGCTTATGATGATGCGATTTTTGCTTCTCAATAATGCTACTAATGCAATATTTTCGCTTAAGTAAACTAGAATGATGTTCTCCTTTTCATAAAATGCAAAATGAATCTTTCACATAAAGTACTTTAAATGAAAATTTTCACAATTTCGAACAAAAATGCATCAATCAAAACCAAAGCATGATAAATGAAACTAAAAGCAACTTCTTTGCTGAATCGAACAAACCAAACACATAAATGTTTCAATCAAGAAACCAAGCAATGTAATCTATGCTTGGAAAGAGAAAAGAGACACTTGAAATAAGAGAACAAATGAGACTCTTTCACTTATTCAATTCAAAACAAAGCATCCTAGTCACTTGTAGGAGAAAGAAGAGAGTCTGAGGGTCAAGACACACTGGCACTGGAATGGAAGAAATTCTGATTTTTTCTTACCCCTAAGACCGAAGCGACTTTTGGGCCAAAAGTAGCGATGATCAGCATGACTGACCACTACTACAACTAGCGCTGATGGCTAATCGACGAGAATTTTTGGCCAAAAATAACGTCAATCGAGGGATTCAAAGAAAAAATAAAAATAAAAATTCACACAGGGCTAGAATTAACACATCAGAGGGTGGGCTAAATGAAGCTCTCTAGTCAAGGAGAAGACGGTCTAAAAGGCTCATGGGGTCAAAATCACAAGAGCAGAACACATTGGCGGTCAAGCCCTAATCTTCACTTACAGGCATCGATGTGACTGCCTATCTGAAACAAGTGCCAAAGGCTGGTCGACGCAACTGTTCCTCAGCAATTCGCGTTGGTCAATGCGATTATCAGTGGATTAAGTGCACTAGCTGAGGCAACTAAGGAAAAAAAAATTCAAAACAAGGACTAGATCTTCTACTATGAATTTTAGACTTAGGCCATTAAGCAGGAGAAAAGAAACAGAACCAAAGGGAAACGTGAAACTAGCAAAGTTCTCACAAAATCATGAAATCCAAAACAAACAAAATATGGGATCTCCCCTGTGGAGTCGCCAAATTGTGGTGAAGTAAAATTATAAGTGCGGACACGAACGAATTCCTCTAGCCTGATAATGGGTCTAGCCACAACATATACATTCTATGGAATATTTCCTTAGGTTAGAATCAATCAAGAGGACCTACCTCTTGGTTGCTTATCCTGCTTGATGATGTCCTCGCTTGCTCGCTGCAGCAATCTATCACTTCCTTCTTCAAGCTCCTGAAACAAGTAAACAACAACATCATGCAAACATAATAATAGACAAATTGTAATTCAACCTACTTAATGACTCAAGAAGCATCAAGACACGAATATGTAATATTACAAAACATGTATAAAATCAATTGATTGTTGCATATATTAATATCAAAGAGAGATTACAACCATTCGTCTTGACGTCGCAGTCTTCCTCTAACAAGACCACGTCCCCACACACTTCTACTAGCATTCCATGATGGCTTCAAACAACAATAGTTTAAAGGCTCTTCCCTTTAGACTTCACGCCAAACCAAACACACTCCTCCCTCACACAACTAGATGGCTACAACTAGTAATAGCTTGCTTGTCTAATCAAAATAGTATACTCACACTCAGCCAACACTCTAACTAGCTTGTGCTTAGGAAGAAGGGAGGTTTATATAGGAAATATGGATGGGAGATGGATCGTCTTCTCATGCGAGAACGACTTATCCCTTGAGGTAGTTCCATCATTATAGGGGAAAGGAACCCAAACTGTCATTCTCAACCCCATCTGGCCAAACCATTTACCAGACTTCTGTTACGAAGCTTCTAGAGTTGGAAGCTTTGGCTCTAATTAAAAAAACTTTCCATAATAGGACCGGTACGACTGGAACACAGCTCAGTCGCACTGATCGGCGTGGGGAATATTTCTAGTCTTTGCACATCTATGCGAGGGAGACAAAGGCCATTAGTGTCGGTCTTGTAAACTGGGCAAAACAAAAGTTTTAGGGGAAATGGTGCAAAAGGGAAATGATTTGTTCATGAAGAGGGACACAATGGGAGTTTCTTCATGAAGGCAAAGTATGTAGGGTTCACTGTAGAGGTCCTCCAGGATCAAGGAATGAGGAGTACAGGGACAGTGACAAAATTTTGTGTAACACACTCCTCCACAACTATGTGCTTCTCAAAGTTTTTCAATCTTAAAACGTTTTGGGAAGATTAAGACCAAAAACCTTCTAAGGGTGATGGTGGATAAAATTATTGACAGCTTAATATCTTGGGCCTATTTTGATAGAGATCCAAGTTGATCCACTAGTAGGAGGATTTGGGGGGATTCTTTATCCTTTTTATTCACATTACTTCAAATTTAAAGTGAGTCTAGGTTGCACCAATAACAAAGTTGAGCTAACGACTTTCAAATTGGTTCCTAATGGTGGTTGTTAAGGAAAGAGCTTGCAATATTTAAATTATGGGGGATCAAAGGTAGTGATTGAGTGGATGAGGGGGCATGTTATTTTCTTTTAAGGCCTATCTATGAGGAGATATTAAACATAAAATATGTTACTAATGAAGTTTCCTTTGTAAGAAGAGCTTCGGCGTAAATCACATGAAAAAGATCTTTGTCGACGCATTTCGAACCAACTAGTGTGGTTCATCATCAGGACAAGATGAACCACACTAGTTGGTTCGAAACGCGTCGACAAAGATCTTTTTCATGTGATTTACGCCGAAGCTCTTCTTACAACTATGATGAATCACAGAAGCCTCAATTCTACAGAAGTTTCCTTTCTTCATATATATAAAGAGAGGGAAAAAAATGCAAATTCATTATTAATGGATGGATATTGGTTCTTGGCTTATGTGGGAACAAGGTGTACCAAATGCATATAATTCAAGACCCTTTTTATGAGGTTGGTTTTAGAACTCTCATTGTTATGTAGATGGGGTTGTTGGTTTATGTCTATTTTATCTTTGGGAGATGGATTTAGTGTTCTCCAATATTATATTCTATAATTCCTTATATATGCATTGGATGTATTGAAAGATTATCTATAAAAAATTACAAAGGTTGTTTAATGGTCTATTTATATAACTTACAATCATATATGGTTATAGGCTATAAGTCGAGCATGGCCACTAGTGGATTATAAGAACATTTTTTTGCACAAAATTTTGACATATGATGTAATGATGAAGTGGTAATTTGATACACTAATGATTTTTAAATTGAAAATGTATTAAATGCTAGAAAACATTTGAAATATATATTTTTATTTTAAGTAATAATATTTATTTTTTGAAGTTAGGCACTTTGCATTACCAAATGAAGATTACAAAGACCAAAAATTTCTTGTTGTTGGTTTGCCCGAAGGGAAACTAGACCAGTAACATAAGTTCAAAGTCTTGAGGTTACTCATAACTCATCTAACTAGAGCATATTGTAAACAGAAACTTATAACAATATGTTAGTTGTGCCAAACCTTGACATACATCAACATAAGAAGACAAAAAAAACTACTAGCGCTACAAGCAAAAAACCATTGAGTCATAACAACTATTAGGCATAATCTATATGCATCTGCATTGGCTGGTCACTATCCTCATCTGAGTAGAAGGAGATGTTGGTTGATCTCTTGGTTAGAATGTTCATCTTACAATCAATATTGTCATTTTTTTTCCTCTAGCTCTGCTAATGCGATAGGATCTTTTGTTGAGTCCTCCTGTACCTCCCTATGCCACCTACAATATTCAAATGACATTGAACCTCGTGTCACCTTTGTGCCATGATCGATCAAGTGGTGGGAGTGCAGGAAATGTGCCAAGTATAATGGGAGATGTAGCCCCCTTTGGTGTGATTTGGCATAATATAAAGACAGTGAAACGTCCACTCCTTAACACCCTCCTTGGGGGTTAATTAATAATATTATGATTATTTTTTTCCTTATAAGAAAAAATATTCAAATAATTTCATGTTGGACCATCGTATTGTGTTAGTTTAACCTATTCCATTATTTCATTGATTAAAACAAAGCTAAAAATAAAATTTTCACATAAAGTAAAAAAAAAATTCTATGTGTTTCATGGACCCTCGAGATCAGTGACCACTATGTCCATGAATTATTTGTACCAGGTATATCCACTTGAAGGGATCACTTCTTGTCGGGTCAACCACGGAGCCTAACCCTGAGGGTGTCAAGAGAATTTAACTTATGACATCTCAATAGCAAAGGTGCTTTAACAATAGGGACTTAACCAATTGACCTAACCCTCAGGGTTGTTCACATAAAGTAAAATAAAACCAATGGCATTTAAGATTTGGTAGTGATAATAATGATTATAATGAGAAAAATCATGGATGACATGCATTCATTGAGAGAAATTTTAATTAATTAAATCATAAAATAAATGAATAAAAATAGAAAATCTATTTATTTTATTTTATCATATTGTTTTAATCAAATAATTATTGAGAGATAAAAAATTTCAAGTGTTTTAATATTTTTTTGAATTAATAAATTACCAAAACAATTTTGAAAATTTATATATAATGTTTATGTTGGTTGTGCATTCTAAAAGAAAATGTTTTCAATATGATGATGATAGTTATCACCCAATGAGACCAACTTTCATTTATTGGATATTAAGAAAAATGTTAAAAAAATATTTAGTTTGCTAAAAAATAAAGGAGAGAAGCTTTCTTAAATCTCTATAGTTTTGATGAGTTAACATGCGTTACAAATATTTTAATTGAACATATGTGCGACATTCTAAGGGGAGGTGTTTTTCATCTCCACCTTACTTGTTTAACAAAGATGACAATTTCTTTCATCCACAACATTTTAGGAATTATCAAACACCCTATTTCATTATGGCGCTCATAGGAGTCCATTATTATTTAAATATGGTAATCTTCTTCTTTAAACTATCTATTATGAAAAAATATTTTTGGTCCTCTAGATTGAGGTTAATGACCTCTTTATAGTACCTTAAATTTTTTCTTATCCTCAAATTGTTCATTGCACCATGATTTTATTTAAAGTTAGATGTGAGAGTGTTTATAATGGTAACAATATTCTGCAATGGAACCTCCTTTTTTTTCTCCAATGGTTTATCCAAGATTTAACATATTTATGCCAGCCCCTCTTAAGTTGCAGGTGGATTTCTTTGCAGTTTGAAATAATCCTAGAAAGCATCCTCCCTTTCATTTTAATTATTTTGTGCTTGTACATTAGGTACCTAATCATAGGCACATTCTTAATGGGAGAAAGACCAACTTTTATGAGAAAGATATGATAGGGCATATTGCTTTTAATTTTAAGATAATAAATTATAAAATGCTTTTATATTTGCTTGATTTTCCTCGAAGATCTTTTAGAGATGTTGTAGCCCAAACTTCACATCCACATAAGATAACATGAGTGGCAAGAGTTTCAAAGAGGAGTTTATTTTTCCCCATAACCAAAAATTCTTTGATTTATCGAAATAGGATTTCCATTCTCCATTAGTTTTCCTCTTCTCAATGCTATAGTTCTATGGCAATCCCAACCATGTTTTCTCTCATGAAATGCAATGTACATATTTCTACAAAAAATGGGTTGAGTAATGGGACATAGACTCCAAAGACTGGGGATTATTCTTGCTTGGGAGTTAAGTTTCCTTGGTATAGGAAAATCTGAACTGATTATGATGACCATTAAAGGTTTGTTGGTGAAAATTTTATGGCCCGGTATTTTTAGGATTGATGAGGCTACAAGAGAAGTATGCAGGTCCATGTTGCTCTAGAAAACATTACAAGGAAGGAAGGACAAAGAAATTAATGGGAAATGGATTGTGCTAGCAGCTAGGAAAAGCTGTGGAAGTCAATCATTGCACAGCAGAGGGCCACGAGAGAAGAGAGGGAGAGGGAATTCAAGAAGTGGGATTCAACAATGAAGCAAGAGAGAAAGGGGAGACAAGATAAGATAATCCCAAGAGGATGGACATTGAAGGAGTCTTGTAGAAAGAGGAGGAATAATAGTGATATCAGTTTCAGTTGGCAAGATTGGTAGGAATAAGATCGCTCCTAGGTGAGGAACAATGGCCACTCGATTCCTTATTTAGCCAGAGGCTGGAGATGGTATTTATCTAGAGTCCCTTGATGGTTGGGCTGGAAGGTTGTTTCTTGGTTTCTTTAAAGTTAGATCTCTGAAACCTTTCTTGCTATGTTTGTTTATGGTGGATTTTGGAATCCCCAAGGTGGGTGGAACCACTGTGATGTTGTTTGAAGGGTGGATACTTGTTTTTCTGGAGTCCTTTGGCATTATTGGGTGGAGAGTAAGTCTCTGGATTCCCTAATAATATTGGTTGTTGAGCAGCTAAATGTAGGTTTTAACCCTGTATAGAAATTACTTGCAAATGAATTCTAAAACATAGAAAATAAACAATGCGAGAGCATAACACATAAAACACATATACACAGAGATTTTCCCTTGGATCCCAAAACCGAGACTACCAGATTGATTTTTCGTTATGTTCCTTTCAATGTTACAATACATATTTATACATGTCGAAGCATTCAATAACATGGACCGAAAAAACATCACGTCCAAAACCATGTGCTAAAACCATGCACAAAACCATAGGTAGGTTCGTCCCACCTAATATAGGATCCAAAAAAAGAATTCCTCGGGGTGCTACCCTGGATCCCGTAGAGGGGGCTATTTGCCCCCCTCAAACCCCTTGGACAAGGGGGGCTGCCAACCCCCCCCCCCCTAGTTAATTAGGGGAGCTAGTCATGGAAAGAATATAACACAACCCAACACTAAAGGGTGGAGGCAGCGAGCCTCTGGATTCCTTGACCTTTCATTGACTACCCTGATAGTTGGTGGATGGAGGTGGGTGAACCTCGAGAGTTACTGTTCCAACTGATAGTTAATGTTTAAATCCTTTGAGAAAAACCGCTCAGTCTCTGGAATTTGGCTCGGGGGTGACAACTACAAGTGAGGATTGGCTGCAATTATTTATGGTTGGGTTGAGAGTTATAGTCCCTGACTCAGTTGCCCTAAAATATTCAATATAAGTTTTCTTGTGTACTTGCTTGCATGTTAGTAATCATATGTTGCATTTCTAAAATGAAATGGTATTACTAAGAATAATACATGAATGTGCTTCTCAGATAAATATGGTTGTGTTCATGATATGACAAGAATGTATGTTCATTCTGGTGGGAAGTAGCATTGTTGTGCATAACACATGTCTACATTTCTAGAATGAAATGGCATTGCTAAGTGTTGACTTGATGGGGCCTGACCCAGGTTCGGAGTTAATTAGCCAAACAAATCCCTATACTACTGGCCCTTTTGGCATCAGCCCGTTGTGCGCGAACTGAAGTCTCACTTGAAGCAGTATGGGGGGATGCTGGAACCAAATTTCCGCACTTGGAGATGTCTGAGGGGTCGATTTAGTCCAACTATGCCTACCTTTGTGCAAGTTACTTTGTGCACTGTTCTGATCTATGAGACCTTCGTGATCTATTATAATCACCTACACACAACCATAACTAGGAGCTGAGGGGATTTCGTGCTGCTATGGCAGCGATTTGCATTATTTCCCCAAATTACACTGCATATCTTACTTATCTTCTTACAGATATTAGTTAACTTCACATAAACAGATACTTTATCTCACATTTACTTAATCAACACAATCATATACGTCCATGCATCATATAAACAATAGAAATGTAATTTATACCCAATACATTCAATGAAGAAAATAGTAAATGAATACACAGGAATGGTATAAAACTTCTCTTTATTAATGCTTCAATGGTTACGGACTCAACCTGCCCTGCGCACTCAGCTGCAAGGGTCCGCGCACTCAGCTCTGGACTACTAGGCCTCTGCACACTCAGCTGTGGGCTACTAGACCTCTGCGCACTTAGCTCTAGAGCCTTTTTGTACTCTATGACCCAAAGACTTGATTCTACACTTAGATCTTCCGCTATCCTTCTATTCCATCATCATTCTAGCTCTTCTATTGACTGATTTACAACTTATAGCCTCTCTCTATTTATACAATCTCATGGTCTGTGGACCATGGGTATATCTTTAAAGACAACATTACATTACAAAATTGAGGGCGAACAACCCTATGACTCATTTACAACTTTGCACTCCGCGCCCACAAAATGCGGAGTCTTTACATTGGATTTACACTTTTTAGCCAAAATCTGGGCTTTTAGCCCCAACTTCCCTTAGGGGATCCCATGCCCAACAGGCCCCCAACACAAACACCGTGACTCACCCTCGAGTCACTCTATCGGTGCGGAGATCATCGTGCGGAGACCTCCCAACTTTGCCTGGACTGCTACAAGATCGGAAGTGCACTGAGCAGCTGCTTGTTGTACCTCCTATACACATTGTTCAAAGACTGTTGTAGCTGAACTGCTGCCCTGCACCTGTTCCTGCATCTACGTGAACTTGGCTTCAATCAAGGCTGTAATGATGAATGCCTCATTGATCCATGGTTGTACGAATTCCTTTAAGACAGCTTCCTTATGTTGCGCAGCATCTACCTACTCCTTGAACGCTTTTGCTTGCTGCATCCACGTGAGCCTCTATGTAAGGGCCATCGTCTGCATGGTCCCTTTTATTTCATCGTACTGTTGTTGCAACTCACGCGCCTCTGTTTCTAAGTGTTGTATGTTCGGGTACTCCTGCAGAGTGGTGAGGACCTCAAACGACTCTTCAAATAGTTTGGTGCAGTGCTTCACTGCACTACTGATCTCCGCTATTCCTGCTGTAATGGTGTTGGCGCGGTGTTCCTTCACCTCAGGTGGAGTTAAAGGTGGTGTGCCTTCAATTGTAGCTTAGCTATCTGAAGGTTCATCTCCAATTGAACCTTAGCCATTTCTTCTTTCGCCTCACACACTCCTACTGCTAATCTTTGGATGCACGTCTCCACTAGTTCCTCTGTTGGGATGGCCAACTCAAAGACCATCTGGAAGGATTCCTCAACCATGTACACTAGTTTTCTGTTCTATGTCATGACCTCATCGCACTACAGGCTCAAATGTCCAATATTAATCCATTTCTCACTCATCACCTGGAGCACACGGCCCTCCTTGGCCCGCAGTTCTGCAGTCACTCCATCCTGCAACACATAGAACATCTCCCGAGGGAGCACAACCATGTTTATCCCAACTCCCTTCAGCACACTAACCATAGGCATGTCGGCCTCATTTTCTGTAACCAATGCCCCCTTTGGCAGCACTATAGTGTTGGTCATGCGGGCGCACAACATTTCCTCAGTCGCGGCCTTGCCTACTGAGAGGTTGGTCAATAGAGTACCAGCCTGAGGAGTGCACACCTGCAACTCATGTATCTGTGTCTGGAGGGCCCCCAACACCATTTGGTTTTCCTCTCCGAACTGTTGGAGGGCCTCCATGGTGACGTCCCACACCATCTCCCCTATGTCATGGAGATCCCCCTTAGTGAGGGTAATCAGGTCGAAAGAAGTCTTGGAGGCCTTCGACTTCTTCTGCGACCCCACCTCCTCTCTCGGGCATTGTCACTTGAGTTGTGTGGATGTTGTCTATGGATCTGTGCCACCTTCATCTGGATTTTTCTCTTGTGCAGGCAAAGGTGAATTTTCTCCTTCGCGGTCCTTCTCAGCTGTCGTCTGCTGCTCTTTTGTTGCCTTCGTGGCATCGCGTGCCTCCTGCGCCTTGGTTGCTACCACTTCATTCATTCTCTTCTCTGCCAAGTGTGCCATCCACAGTTTTTCCTCCTTCTTTTTCCTTTGTGCAGCAGACTTCTCTGATTCCACCGCGGAGCTAGCTGGATCATGCCACTTCGGTGGCCATGACTCAAGCACAACGAATATGACATCATTCGTGGCCAAGTAAGGTAGCTCATTCCATTTCTTTGCGGGGTCCTTGCGCGCTCTAATATATACATGATGGAAGTTTGCCTTGAACTCCGTGAAGCTTTGCAAACTGTTATAAACAATGGGTGATAAGCGCGGCTTGCGGTTAATCCCCATTCTGATGTTCATCTCCATGAACACCCAGAATATCTTGTTGTATTTAATCCTTTGTGCATATTTAGTTGCACAAAGTGAAGCGTACTTCGCTGCCTCCGAAATATCCTTCGCAATCATTGGTAACTAGTTGTCCTCAGGAAATTCCCAAGCCACCAGCACTATGGACAGCAGAAGCCATGCATAGTGGAAAGTCTACCCTTGTTCTTATGCTTCGCAACAATTTTCCAGGAATTCTTGGCACAAGTAATCCATCCAGTTAAACTGGACCCCCTCTGTGCACTACGCGGCAAGTGCAACCATTGGCACGGGGACCTCATCCACGCGGCAATTCCGCATGACTTTCCCAGCCAATATCTGCATCGCGACTTTGACAACAACATTATTGATACTGGAGATCGCGTACCCTCTCTTTTTCTTCTCCAGCTTGAACCTTTTCTTCATGGCCTCCACGATAGCCAAATCATCACTTTTACCCTATGATATGTTCGCTGGATCCTCCCCTTTGCAAGGGAGCTAGGTAATTCTATGAATTAGGTGGTCTATGATGGGGATGGGCTCCTCCAACCACAAACACCCATCATGCACCAGGCAGAGCAGTTGCTTGATGACAAAGATAGTCACTGGGGTATGATGGTAATGCGACACCTAGAGCAAGTTTAACAACCCTTCTTTCTCAACTCCTCGCAACCACTTGTGCAGCTCCAACTCTATGACTCCCACCGCTTTATTTCTCTTCAGCCGCATTAGCTGCGTGGTTTCCAGATGTGGGAATTTTTCGTGGTCTGCTAGATCCCAGTCTTCAAATTTTAGAACCGACACCCATCCCAAGTGCGCTCCATCAAAATGATATCATCGGGTAGCAGCGGAGTTTGCAGAGAGATCTTTCTCTCAACTAGGTCCTCCTCTTCTTCCACCAAGATTTCCTAAAGGTCTTCCTCCTCCTCATTGGCTTCCAAATTGATCGCCTTCCCCTTTTCTTCCATGGTAAGTTTAGTTCTCAGCGGGTTTTTGGGGGACACGTGCACCGATATCGTAGGTTGCTTATCTTTCTTGGGTCTTCACGTGCATGGTGATTTAAGGATTTTTACGACTGTCCCGACACTTTCTAGGGCATCTCTTATCGTCATGGCTTGCGCGGCCTCTTCAGCAGTCATCTCTCTGATATTCATGGCTTCTTCAAACATTGCCATATTGTTCCACAAATCTCTCAATGGATTAGGTGAGTTTTCAAATAATGTCTTTGACATCAAAAGATCGAACAAATCGAGGTTCATGAATCTATGGGGGTGCAATAGCTCAATTCTCAAATGGCCAAATGTTGTTTGCTGTGTAGCCCTTTCTAATTTATAGCGCCTTTTGAATTTGAATTCGACCGTTCCCCCCAAATCCGGTCCATTAATGCTCCCTTGGTGGCAGATTTTCCCAAATCTAGTCCATAAATTTCACCTTAAATGCCTGCCTCCCACTCCAACTGGTGTCAAACCAAGTATCACATCGTGAATAGTGACTATAATGGTCACTTTCCAGCAAACTCGCGCAGCAGCGCAGCTACCCTTGCACTCTCGCGGACCCTATGACACCTCGTTGCTGCATGTAGTCCTGACATCGCGCAACTCTCGAGCATAGTAGTTTATAGTTCCATGTCTCCCTTCAACTGCCCAGAGCGCTAAGACTGTGCTTCCTGTGGCTAGTAAGATGGGCAGGCCACCTGTGTAAGGCTTCAACTGACTACCATTTACTTTTCTTGGGAAGAGTTCTCCATTTAACTTTACCAACTGCATCATGCCACCATCTGTGATTTTCTTAATAACATACGGTCCCATCCCATGCAGCAAACTGAGAAACTCTCAGCGGTGGTCCCCAAGTCTATCAATGTAATCAAGCTCGTCCTACTTTATCACTATGGTCTTTCTATCAAGAAAGTCCTTCTTTATTCCTTCCTTAAGCTTCTTGAATTCTGCTTCCGCCAAGGTGCTTTTCTCCCTCAACCAAACTCTTTCATTCATGAGTTCTTGAAGCCTAAGATCACCTTGTTCGATCTCCTCATCGAGTCCCAACCGTTTGTCTTCTATCTCTTCCAACAGTGTGAGCCTTTCTTCCAGGGCTCCGCAGTTCGTTACCCCTGCAAGCGCCACTATGCGCGAACTAGACATGATAGACTCCATAGGTATTACGACCTCTACTCTATCAACCAACCGAAAAGGTGTCTATCCGAGTGCGCACAGGTCCCATGCACTTCGCTATCTTTTGCATACCTTGTTCAACATGTTGCACACCTTGTCAAATGCTTCCACGTGGATAACCTTCTGTGGGATTGTTCTTCCCACATACTGTCTATCTAACCTTAAGATCCAACTGTGCATCTACTCCCCCAACACAAGCTTATTGACCATACCTCTCAGCACAGAGTTCATGCACATCCGCGTAGGTTGTTTTCCATATGTCGGCATCCACCTGGCTAGATGTGCACACGGATTATCCTGCCCATTGTATTTATCTATCAATCGCACTCTAGGCTTCCCAAACTGTGTGTGCATCATTCTCCTACATTCACGCCAGTCCTCAAAGCTCCCTTTGTGCGTACCCCACCACTTTGCGGGCGTAGCACACAGTATCCAATTAAAGGCCTGGAAGCGTTTCTTTTCCAACACCTCCCTTCCAAATTTGTCCAAGAAGGTATCTACCTCACTTAACCCATCAGAAGTAGGCAGGTCCTTTACTTTTGTCGATACGCAGCGCAACGACCTTATCATCATATTACAATTCAGTGTAGTCACCTCATGTAAACTATTTTGCCATCGCTCTGTTTCCTCATCCGAATCTGAAGTACAAGAGCTCTCACACTCCCATGCAAGCCATCCATCCGCAGTGGGATTCACTCAGTTCTGGTTTCACGCTGTTATCTTATAGATGCAGTCCAAATCATCATCACTTTCATAGTCGTGCATCGACTCTGTATAGCGCGATCCTTCAGCAGGGTCCAGAGGTATTACTACGTGTAGTGACTTCTTTTCAAAAATCATCTTGCGCTTCTTCAGATTAATCACCATGTTCATGTCAGTGGCCCAATCAATTCCTAAGAGTGTGGGATAGGGATTGTTGTCATCAACAATATCTATTACTTCAAAGTCCCCTAGTGTGCTCGCTCCCTCAATATCCACAGTGATTCCCTGTGATCGCCCCATGGGTATTATTTTCTATTGGTTCGCCATTTGTAGTTGAATAGGAGACCCTTGCAGCGTAGGCCTCCCCATGCGCTCCCATGTCTGCTTTGGCAGAACATTTGCATCCGATCCTAAATCCAGAATTACTTGGTCCATCTCATATTCTCCAATCTACGGGGTTAACCTCATTTCTCTTCCCATCCTTGTCTTATGCTTCCCAATCTTCCAGACTACGGGCATTCTCCTGGCGCGGTCCCATGGAATCTATTAATGAGTTCCTATAATCCCTTTACAACCTTACTGTTGCATAGTAACTTCATGCATGTTTCCAGGAACATCGTGAGCATAGATGGGTCCACCTCCGGCTCCAGTCTATCTTTGCTTCCTAAAGTGGAAGCATCAACAAAGCTCTTCGTAGCTTCCATGAAGGTTTCCTTAGCGTGCTCCAAATCAAACTCTGCTTCTTTCGTCGGAGCTTTGTGAACCGAAGTACTATCTTCGGGTTGTTTGCCTTTGTCATCTCCCGTCATGATTCCACTTCAGAGCACAATGTTCACATTTGGATCTTCCTCACGCAGCTCAAACCTCATCATCTACAAGTTTTGAGTCGGGGGAGGCAGTAGCACTCCTTTGTCACATATCCTAGCTATCAATGTAGGACAATCTTCTGTCTCATGTTCAAAAAAGGTACAATACAGACATGATAGACACATTGGGTTCATACAATTGCAGGCATAATGCCCTAGCCCTCTGTAATTGTAGCATATTAGCTGTCTGCAACCTCTTCTAGGTCCTCTTCCACCTCGACCTCGTCCGCACCCCTGAAATCCTATTCACACCACTCCTGCGTTCTGGTCTAGGGGTTGCGTTTCAGCTTGAACTCCGTAGGTGGGAGTTTTATCCATCATTAACTCATAGCTTCTACAAGTAATTTGCGAACACTGAGCAGTGGTCCTTATCATGACCCTAACCCTTGCATTTTACACACCACGCCTCTTCGCGCACTTTTAGGCGAGATGTCCTGTCCTGTTTCGGGCTTTGCATCTCAAGGCATAAGTTTTTTAATTGCGCGTGGATCTACTGAAATTCCAAGTTAGGATCCTGCATCGGGGTATCATGCAGCCTCATCACAATCTCTAAGGCCTTTGCTTGAGTCGTTAACTTCTATTGCGATAGCGCGCTCCTTAAATGTGGCGTTAGCGATGCTACAAGCCATTCGCGATGTTGTCCATCCGTCAGATTTATATGAGCTTCGCGAATTGTACACTTCAACCTCTGATCCAACTCCCAAGCAGTTTCGCCTAGTAGCATCATGATTTCTTTGAACACAATGATCGACTGTGCTTCAGACTTCGTCCTGCTAAATTCTATGTTTAGCATAGCCTAGATATCCGCGATTCTCACATTTGGATTATCAATGGAATGATTAATATACTAGGTCAGCATGCAGTCCTGCAGGGCACTAACCAGTGTCGCTTTCTTTATATTATCATCTATAACTCCCTGCGCTTCCCATATGGCTCTTACCACGAAACAAAATTAGTTTGGATCCTCATTTCCAAATCCCTTGAACACAGGCAACTTTATCGTGCTTTCCATATTGACTCGTGATGGTGGCGGAGGTGGTACGGGTGAAGATGGAGGTGAAGGCGGTGAAGCTATTGGTGGAGTGGGTAGGGGTGGTATTGATGGAATTCCTTGCCTTATCAAGTGGATCGCACTTCGCGGCGAGACCTTCGTGAGTTGTTCCTCGTCCCCTCGCAGAGGTGAAATCAAGGGGCTAGTTTCTGGTCCCTTATTTCCTTCGTTCCTATAAGTTTTTCCACTTTGCGTAGCCCCAAACATCAAGGTAATTGCATAACCCTCTTTTCACACAATAACATTTTAATCCAAGTATTCAGGGACTCTACGTACTTACCTCGCGGTCCCTTGAGAAAGCGTTGCTTTGCCTCGCTATAGCTGACTGAAGTATCTACCGCGAACTCAATAATGAATCCTCCTATAATCCGATCGAGCCAATGATCAACAGCGCACATGATCTGATCCTCCGATGCTTCCAATCTGTGCACCAACTCTAGGGTCCACATAATAGGACCATTGAGCTTCCACCTTCCTTGGCTATCTACTAGCTTTGTGATCCACTCGTATAGCTCAGTATGGAAAGATGCGAAAAATATCTCGTGGATTTTTGTGTACAGGTAGCAGTCTAACCACTCTTCTTTTGTTAGTCGTGAATTCATGTTCTCCTACATCGTGAACTCGTGAATCCTCCTATCCAACCAACCTTCAATTTCCTTCTTAGTTGGATTCCAATGATACGATATCAGACATCTCTATGCATATTCTGGTCCTGGTAACAGAACCATTTGTTGGCTTGATGGGGCCTGACCTAGGTTCAGAGTTAATTAGCCAAACAAATCCCTACACTACTGGCCCTTTCGGCATCAGTCCGTAGTGCGCGGGCTGAAGTCTCACCCGAAGTAGTATGGGGGGATGCTGGAACCAAGTTTCTGCACCTTGGAGATGTCTGAGGGGTCGATTTAGTCCAGTTGTGCCTACCTTCACGCAGGTTACTTCGCACACTGTTCTGACCTGTGAGACCTTCGCGATCTGTTATAATCGCCTGCACACAACCCTAACCAGGAGCTGAGGGGCTTTTGCGTTGCTATGGTAGGGATCTGTGCTATTTCCCCAAATTACACTGCGTATCTTACTTATCTTCTTACAGATGTTAGTTAACTTCGCGTAAACGGATACTTTATCTCACATTTACTTAATCAACATAATCATATACGCTTGCGCATCATATAAACAGTAGAAATACAATTTATACCCAATACATTCAATGTAGAAAACAGTAAATGAATACACAAGAATGGTATAAAACTTCTCTTTATTAATGCTTCAAAGGTTACAGACTCAACTTGCCCTGCGCACTCAGCTGCGGACTACTAGGCGCACTCAGTTGCAGACTACTAGGTGCACTCAGTTGCGGACTACTAGGCGCACTTAGCTGCAGAGCCTTCTCCTACTCTACGACCCAAAGACTCGACTCTACACTTAGATCTTCTGCTATCCTTCTATTCCATCATCATTCTAACACTTCTATTGACTGATTTACAACTTAGAGCCTCACTCTATTTATACAATCCCATGGTCTGCGAACCATGGGTAGATCTCTAAAGCCGACATTACATTACAAAACTGAGGGTGGACAACCCTATTACTCATTTACAACTTCACGCTCCGCGTCCACTAAATGCAGAGTATTTACATCAGATTTACACTTTTTAGCCAAAATCTGGGCTTTTAGCCCCAACTTCCCTTGGGGGATACTATGCCCAACACTAAGCAAGATACACAAATGCATTTCCAATATAAATATAAATGTGTGTTATTATGATATCAATGAATAACACATCACGCAAAGTTGAATACTTTAGAGTGCGTGGAAAATAACCATGGAATAAAACACTTTAATGGTAAATATAAGGATTGCTTTTATTACAACATGTAACTACATTGAACACAATTTGTGTTGACAGGGTCTGTGTGTAAAAGAATGAAGGTGCTAGACACAAACCCTTGTACTGTTTATGTTGCATTGTGCTAATGTTGAGGATATCCTCTCTCTTAACTTTAATAATTGGCGATTTTACATGGGGGCTTATCTAGCCTACTGTGATATGTGCCCTGGTATAAAGACTATATATTCACTCTAGCTAGGATTTGGTTCAAAGGATCTATCTGACCTCTTGGGTAGGGAACGACCTCATAAGAGGGATTTACTTGATCTTATATCCTTTTATATTACGTAAATGAATTTAAGCAGTAATTGCATAGTTGTCAAACCTTTCTAGACTTGGAGTCATATCCTATGTAGCATCTCGATATTGAGTGGATGTGGCTACTTATGGCCTAAATGATTGATAGTAACTATGATGATTCGAGGTGACAGTATCTCATCTGGGAGGGATGAGTTGCATGTCATTGCTAAGAGCCAAATTCCCTTGAAACCCCTAAATAGATCTGCAATGTTACCTGCAGGGTTGCTATAAATTGTAGGGAGCACCTTGGCATGTGACAAGAGAGTTGAAGGCCCTTCGGGAGTCATCCAATTATTAGTAGGGGCCAGGTAAAAGGCCACATGTGCAGTCATGCTTGGAATTCCATGTCCTTAAATGGGGAACACTTGAAGGCTAGGAACTTAACAATTATGCGTTGGTCCATAAGGCTCACGCATGTATTCAAACCTAAAAGAGGAATTCCTTGTTTCTTTGAGGAGTGTTGATGTCCTTTTGGCCTTCTCAACATATTGTGAAGCCTATGGACTTGGGGAGATTAACTCCATTGTAAGTTGGGAAGGGATAGAACCAATGGGTTCTTTAGTAAACCTTAAGTGAAAGTCGGCGCATATCCTAATGTTTGTGGAACCATTGCATCCAATCCATAGTCGAAGCAGCTCCTAAATGGAATTGTGTGCAAAAAGGGAGCAAAATCTTGTGAAAACCACCGAGTTTAGGATCAAGTGTATTGCTCATGATCTGGCATGACCTTCCTAATCAGGCCATGGTGAAAATTTGTGGTAAGCAATGTTGCGGCAAAGTTAGGTTGGGACTCAAACTTATAGCTTTAATTGAATAAACCTTATCCAATGGTTTGATGAAAAACCTTGTTGTGGAAGCCATGTATTGGTTTCCTAGATTACGCCCTATATTAATTAGGTGAAGGGAGGGGTGATGTGGCCTAAAGTCCACATCTGTAAACTTTTAATTAGTAACGCCAGGGAATGGTCTGGCTGACTAAGAATCTGATTAGCTAGGCTTATAACCTAGAGGTGAAGAGCATTATCATTAGACAGAATGGAGCCCATACAACAACTCATCTCAAAGGCTATATTCCTGTAACTTCAAGTGGGAGCTTACTTTAGAGGAGAGGGATGACGTGGGGGTGGGATATGGTGGCATCCATGTGATATTGGATGTAATTGCATAGGTGCAAGGTGGGCCATGAGACTAGTCAACCTGTAAGAGTATTCCTAGAGTTTAAATAAGAAGTGTCGGAGGAAAATTCGAGAGAGGAAGGTCAGGATGAATCAGCATGACATTCATGGTAGGAGGAAATATGTGGGATAGAACTGCATGGAGGAGTGGCCCACCTATAAATGCAAGCCCAAAAGTTCTTCCCAAAAAGAATAAAGTGAGACACACAAGGAACGAGCGGTATGATATAAGCCGAGTCGTGACGGCAGACACATGAGCCCAACAATCCCGCTATTGGCTAAGGGGTGGACCTACCTAACAATTCAGCCTCACGAATTAACCTCAGAAAATTTACGAGAGCACACGAGAAGGGAAGTAGGGTGAAAAGTAGTGGGATGTGGTGGCGCTTGAGGTAGGGTTGAGGACTAATGGAAAAAGGGGTCAGGTGGTCCCACCATACATGTAAACCTAGTAATAAGGCCTTGACAGTTGAAAAAAAAGTAAGTTGAAAAGAGCGTGGGGTGGCAAGGACTAGGATGATGTGTCCCTAAGGTTTCTTCTTAGATATTTAAGGGGAGCAATTGAGGAGAATTGTCGGGATAACAAGGACCAGGATAATGTGTCCCGAAAGTCTCATTCCCAGAAGTTCAAAGGAGGATCATGTGAAGGGAGTGGTGGGATGACAAGGACCGAGATAACACGGAGGACCCAGTAACGTTTAGGGGATGGTGACGTGGGTCTAATGCGACGTGGTAAAATATTATATGTGCTAGGGATATATGTATGGTGTGGGCCCCAACTTGTTGTTATGCACATGTCAACAAACCCATAAGTGGTTTTGGAAACTGGATATTGCCTTGTGACACCCCCTACAACAGTTCAGAAAAGTTATTGGGGGGTTTCGATAAATCATTTTATGCCACACCTTCCCTTGTTAACATTTGGGCATTTTGACCCATTGCAATTTATGAATTTGGGGCATGAGTATTGTGGACCATTGGATCTATGATATTGGGCCCGTCATGTATGGATATATATACACCCCTAGTAATGGTTTAGAAAAGTGATTGGGGGGTTTCGATAAACTGTTTTGCGCCACCCCTGCCCTTGTTAACATCTGGGCATTTTGACGTGTTGCAATTTGTGAATCTGGGGCATGAGTATTTTGGACCATCAGATCTATGGCATGGGTCCCATCATGTATGGGCAGTTGGCATACATTATGCCAATGTATTGTTGTTATATCCGACAATAATGGGTAGTGCTGGAGTATACTCAAATACATACATACATACACACACACACACACACACATATGTGTGTGTGTGTGTGTGTGTGTGTGTGTGTGTATGTATGTATGTATGTATGTATGTATGTATTTGAGTATACGCCAGTATATTTATATATTCGAGTTTTAATACTCGTGTAGAAGAAGAGTGCTAAATTTAATTAAACAATCCAGACCCTTGAAAGGAGAATTGATAAGGAAAAATGGACATATGAGACAAAAAAAAAAAAAAAAATTATCCCATTTTGCTAATAGTACAAGAGAAATTGGATAGTAAGTGGACATTCCACTAAGGTAAGTGGTGTGTTTACAATTTCTTATGAAGCCTACAATGAAGGTCATCTTTAAGATATTTGTATGAATTAACTTCCTTATTGTCATGCACAAAATTAGTGCAAGTGACCTTTCTAGAATTAATTATCATGATCTTTGTCTTGTCCATGTTTACCAACATAATTGTGCTAAAACAAAAAAACCTTGAGAATTCTTAGTTTATTGTAAAGATTAAAGAGATACCTCCCCATAAGAACAACATATTTAGTGTAAAGAAGGATGGTGACTATTCTTGCTAAAGTAGTGTCAATGCAACTTACTTTTTTCTAAACATGCATTCCCAATGTAAATGCTAAAAAGAGCATGGGACGGTGGTCAACATTGTTTAACCACGATATTACAATTAATTTCATTATTTCCTAAACTCAACACTTACTTGCTCATACAACATTATCACATTATCATAGGAGCACTAACTCAAAAAGAATCTTTAACTCTTTTAATCTATTCCAAAGATTATTTCTAAGCATTATGCCAAATGGTTTATTAAAATTAATGAAACAATACATAAATAGATTTTATTATTTTGATATTCTTTTATGGTAATCCTAAGATTAACTAAATGATCCATAATTGATTGATATTATTAATTTTTTTATAACCACAACAAGTGTTTATATTAAATTAAAAACCGTGTATCAAGCACAACAATTACATGACATCATATTATAAAGGTTGCTTGCTAGCTGATTCATATATAAGAGATCTTGAAACTAGGATATAACTTTGAAATGCTAGCTTGAAACTACCTCAAAACTAGAAAAATGGGTGGTGAAAACCCACCAAAAAACACCCAAAATCCTACAGACTTTAACTTCCATACTACTTATGCATCATGAGGAAAAGTAAACCCATCCTGAGTAGATCTCATTTCTTTATTCATAACTAGTTCAATTAAATTTGAGATATCAAGTCGAGGAGAGGTTGTAGAGATACTTGATAAGGAAGGTTTTGAACATTGTTGTCCCAGAGAGAGTTGAAGTTCTTCGATTTTCTAATGCAAGGCAGAGATTTCATCCTTTGACTTCTTTATCATATTACGATGTTCTAACAGGATTTCCATGGAAGAAGTAATATTAGAGAGCAACTGGTTGTGATTCAGCCGAAGAGCTAGAATTTCTTCCTGCATTGATTTCAATTGCACGTGAAAAGTGTCATATTCGGGTCCCAAAGTACTACTTTGCTTCATAAGCAAAGGCTTACAACAACATGGACCTTGCTCCCCCACCAAATTCCTCTGAATGACATGTATGGTTTTGCCACTTATTCCCAAAAACCCCCTCACTACAATTCGAAGGACACAATCTTGATAATTGGTGACACGGGATATCATGCAATACACATCCCCAATCTTATTGACTATACTGTCATTGCCCAAATAAATAACACCATCTCCAATTTTCCCCACACCTTCATAAAGGTGAATTAGCATCCAACCCAAAGGTATTATAAAACTAGGTATATCACTTGACCTATCATATCGAATAATAGAGTCTTCATCATGCCTCATACAACCAGAGATATAAACCAAGTTGAAATTTATAATAAAAGTGACACGAGACAAAACACCACCATTAATTGCATTGAATGCAAAGTATACCAAGCATCTAATAGATTGTAGTGCTTCGAAGCTTATAAGGAATTCTCTGCTTAACATAAAATTCCCTTCTGTGCCCTTCCCATACCCCTTTCTCTTTTAGAAAGTTTCTTGAGTGCCTTGGCATCAACAAAGAAGAGTATATATAAACCCAAATTCATTTGCGATCATCCAAATATCATGAATAAAAGTAGATATTGCTTGCACATACCATTATTGAGCTTTTCAAACCTCCAAAATTAATATGGAAATATGTGCTTTAAGCCGCCAAAGGTGGTATATGTGAGTCTGCATTCCCCTGTTTAACATGTTGTTGCATCCTTTGTCCCTCTAGAAGAACAACGAACCAGGTCCCCAAACTCACTTCCATTTCCCTTCCCTTCCAAAACAAATGTTGTGAGATCCACATGCTACTTAGTTGTGCATCATTACATTGCATATCCCATGTGAAACTTTTTGATGGGTATAGTGATAAGGGGAGTGGTTTTTGAGTTAATGCCCCTCACCATGCTTTTAGATCAACTAGCCTCATATAATGGGGTTGTCCCGAAGGAGAAATCAATATGATATAATTGCTTTGCTATATTCACACTCACTTCCATGATTTCCTACTAACTACCTCTCTCCCTACTTATACTAAGCTTGTTTACAGAATGATTATTTGAAAGGTCTTGGAGTACCATTGCATGAAGCTTCATTTGATTAAGTGCCATGCTGCTAATTCTTTAGTTAGACAAATGGTCCCTATGGTGAAGGGGCCTTTGATTTTTTAATTTCATGAAGACAATTTCAAGGGAGGGGACACCATCAGACTTGCCTATTGACCCTTAATTCACCCATATTCAAATTTACCCCTTCTTTGTCATTGCATCTACTTCTTGGTTGTTTGTCTTGAGCACATGATATACTTTAATGGAGAGAGGAAAAGGGGAATATAGTTTCGATCCTTTTCATTATACTTTTCAACCTACTTTCATGTGGAAGGGAATCTACTACTATATGATGGATAAGAAGTTTAGAATCTCCAACAACAATCAGAGGGGAAATATGAAATTCTTTTGCCAACATTAATCCTTGAAGTAATGCATATACTTTCACTTTATTGTTTGAGATTGATCATGTTCCCCATGCATAAGACTATTCTATTTTTCCTTCAGGACAAAGGATAACCCCTCTCGCTTATACCACCCCTTTCTAAATAAAGAAGGACATCGGGGTGGGCTTTGATTCACTTATGTGTGCATGTGTCATGAGACCATTTTTAATATAATTTCTCTCAGTGTAACCACATGTTTGACTACTACCTGAAAGCGTCCCATGGCTTTATGATTAAGACCTCGTGGGAATTGAACCTTACTCAACGATGAAAATCTCCTCACTTTTCACCGTTAAATTTAATCCTTTTAAACATTAATATTATTTATTTTACAATTTATTTTATGTCAAAAATATTTTATTTCACAAAAAAAAAAATGCTTATTAGTATTATTATCCAATTTTAAGGTCACAGCCAAGCCAAAGACCAAATTGGTGTATGAGACTCTCTTGTTTGTGCGATAAGGGACCCACCTCTGCGTAGCAATTTGACTTCTAAGTCTACGAAGACTTACATATTCTACCCCCTCTGGTTTTGAACCTATGAACTCTTAGAAAGAAACACATGTTCTTAACTATTAAGCCCACTCACTCAAATTGTATATTAAGTCCACTGAAATGGTATACAATATACATTTTATGACTTAAAACAATAAAATCTTGATAACACTCATACTCAAATAAAATATTAAAATATACAAATGAAATTATTATTAAAAAAAAATAATGACACAATATAAGTCTCTAATATTCGTAAGCTGATGCTTCATGAATGGGAGTATATGATTATTGAGGAGAAATAGTAATGAAACAACACAAAGCTTACGTCAATCTAAAGCTCACGTAATGAATGAAAGAATATACTATGGTACATGCCCATGCAAAGCTTACGTCAATCTAAAGCTCACTAATGAAAGAATATGCCATGGTAGATGCCCATGCATACCTAGTAGAGGATCACGTAAGTATATATGTTGGTAAGGACCTAGAGTCAAACAGATCTGGTTATATTTGGCCATTTTATCTATTAAGTCAAAGAATTTGGGTGGTATATGGTCCAGGTTTGTTTTTATTATTATTATTTTTTTTTATATAAATTAGAGATTAAAAGGTAAAATAATTAAAAGCAATATTTGTTTTTTTTAATGCGGATAAGCCTGTTTATTTTGGAATGGAGGTTTTGTTTTTTTTAATTATTATTCTTTATATAAATTAGAGATTAAAAGGTTAAATAATTAAAAGTAATATTTGGTTTTTATGTGGATAAGTTTGTTTATTTTGAAATGGAGATTTTAAAATTTTAATTTAATTATCGTTAATTGTTAGGTGGATGGTGGGGATTAAACTTACATAAAATATTCTAGAATATTCATAATAATATACACTAGAGATTTATCTTCAAAGTAGTTAGGGTAAAGATTGTATTAAAAATTAATATGGTTACAAGGCCAAAACTTTTACATATTACAAATTGTTCATCTTCCTTGCAGGTTTGAGATTGAGCATGGAGGCTCAATTCAAACCCTCAAGCGAGTACCCCGTGGTACAAAACTTCAGTCCCTTTCCAACTAAAGATTTTCCAAAAAACTCTCAATGTCCAAATACATTTACATTTCATTTTCACTACTTTTTAGTTTGATTTTCATTGGCTTCTTGTTTTCCTTGGCAGAATATTTTTTCCCTTCTTCACGACGAGTCACTCTTCGGCGAGTGAGTGTTGCTATTTTTAGGATTTCCTCAACTCCCGATCCGCCCAAGAAGTTGCTTTTCTAGATTTATTCCTTGTGGATTCGAGGGGGGACCCATCTTTCATGAGGGCTTGTTGTGTCTCCATTGTCACTGAATCCGGAGGGTTTTCACTAACATGCATTTTTTTTGGACTGATTTTTGCTACCTTTGATGCATTTTCTTTGATAATATCTTCTTCCTATTGATCTTCTATTTCTTTCTTATCCTGAGACTTTTCTTCTTTATATATCATTTAACGCTTGCTTTGAGCTCCTTCCCACCATTTGGGCCTCTGGTTATTTTTCTGGACTTTGTAGTTTTGCAAATGCTTGGGACAAGTGTTTATTACATGCCCTATTTCATAACACACTTTACATCTAAATGAAACATTTTCATAATCAATCTTTTGAACCCATACATAGTTTGGAGTTGTTAGATTAATTGAGGTGGGAAAAGCCTTATTGAAATCCATCTCCACACATATTCGAGTATAAGTAGTCTTAAAAATATTTTGTTTATGGGCAGCGACCATAAAACTTTCCTAATGCATTCCTAGTAGAGGATAACGTTAGGAGATTCCAAAGATGCAAGGGAAGGTTCGAAAGCCTTACCCAAACCAAAAGTGTGGAGATTGATGTTGTAACCGGATTAAATGTGGGAGACCAAGGTTGTATGAAGAGACCAATACTGCCCCAAAACCATGGTCCAGATTCACAAATAACCTTCTTATCCTCAATATTGTTAAAAACAACAATAAAAAAACCTCGATCCATAGGATAAATGTTTAGATCATTTGTCAAGAGAGGCTTCCATGACTCAAAGATCTATTTGTGAAGATCGGCCAACCACGACCAAAACCCATTAAACATGTAGACCAAACCTTGATCCAAAAAAAAATTCTCATAGCTAAAGGCTTCCTCCTCCAAAGGAACATTTAAGGAAGGAGCTTCTTGAATTATTGGAAGAACAAATCCAAATTTTAGCATGACACTATACAAAACCGAAGATGAGCTTGTTGGACCAACAACCATTCCTGCAAAAGATATTGTCTTCTTCGCAGGATCACTAAGGTTCACTATTATTCAGGATGCAACATAGATCTATAAAGAGATCCATGCGATCTGAGCATGAATCGACCACCTAAGGAAAAACCCTAGCTATCATAGAGGACTTCAGAGCTCCGTCCATCTCCAACTTACTTAGCAAGGGTAACTAAGGTTTGCTAAGGATTAGAATGATCTTCCTATCTTTTTAATTAAATTGATTAATTAATAAAATATCATATGAATAGGTTTGCTAAGGATTAGAATGCTCTTCTTGGCTTTTTAATTAAATTGATTTATAAAAAAACTATCGTATGAACAAATATCATACGAACTGAGTTATGATTTTTTTAGTATGTGGTATTAATAAGCCATGATATTGCAGTGAAGGCTAATTACAAATTAAGAATCTCCATGGTAAAGTGGGGGTAAATCTTCATGGTTAAGAATCTTGTTATATATTTTTAACTTAAATATTAATATTATTATTTCTTTTAATAATAACGAAATTAAATAAGTTTGTATTTATAGTTGAGTTAATTTCAGAGTATCCACATGATAATCATACTTTGTCGACGTTTTGTCGATATTTTCAAATCCAAAGGGATCCATCATCAGAACTTCTGAACCAAGAAGAAGAGCTATTAGTGGAGATGATATAATAGTTATATGAAGTTTTAGAATGGATTAATAGTTAATATAATAGTATTATTATTATTTTTTATATTTATAAATAATAACTCATAATAATAATAATGATTATTTATAATAATTTAAATTATTATTATACACAAATAATTTAATTTATTTACAATAAAAAGATTTGATGGTTAATCTATATTATTTTGTTCTAACAAATAAGATAGGAAAAGAAAACAATACATGAGATGTTATACCTTAGAAGATCTGGAAGTCCTAACCTGTCTAATTAAAGGAAGCCAACTTCCACTGATCTCGATCCCATTGTCCTTGTTGACATTATGTGGATGCTTTATAATCTCAAGAGCCTCCCTAATTTTCCTCCTTTGATATTGCTCTCCTCTTGCGATAATTGAGGCATTGTCCAACAAGCATGGTACTTAGTTTTTGAGGAGTGTTCTGCAAGGGCCGAAGTGCATGATTTTCCATTCTTAATATCGACTATGTGTTCTTTCAGTCTTCTTTGTAGTGAACATCTTGTTTCTCCAATGTAACTTTTGCCATAAGAACGGTCAATTTTATACACCCCCTTGATTTGATGTCGATCAATATTATCCTTGACAAATGTCATACCTTGTTTAATTGTTCAAGGTGCTGTGAATTGCGTGAATATGTCTTTCTTCCCCGCGATCTTAGCAATCTTAGTTGTTACCCACTGAATGTATGGTAGGATCACTCTACCACATTGAGAATGAGTTTTAGCTTGAGGTTCTTGGGACAAATCCCTCCTTTAAGCTATTTTTATAGAGTTTTTAATTTCCTTCTCCTTATAGCCTATACTTTTAAATACCAAAGTTAAATGCTTCTTCTCTTCGTCAAGATGCTCAAAGTCAGATATTCTAAGGGCTCTAATAGCAAGAGTGTTAAGAACACCAAACTTTTGAGAATGATGATGATAAGGACATCTAAAAATGGAATGCTCTTGTCCTCCTCTCTGATAATAAGGACATCTAAAAATGGAATGCTCTTGTTATCCTCAAGCTCCATTGTAAATTTTATTTCAGGACAAATGAATTAAGGTGTCTAAAAAACTTATCATGTTCTGCCCTACCATGAGACCATTTAACGTTAGTATCATCAACGAATCTCTTCCACCAAGTTGGCTTCAAAGGATATGATTCAAGGGCTTTCTTCTCAAAGTACCCCATGTATAAGTTAGCCACAATTTGTGAGAGAGGTGATCCCATTGCCGCTCCAGATGTCTACTCATAATAACTTCCATGGAAGCTGAAAACAGTTAACCGCAAAAAATCTCACCAAGATTCAGTTTACTAGCCATTTAATTTACATAGTTGAGCTAGTTTATATAAAGTTAAAAGTTAAATGTTATTAGTTTCAATGTAAATTTATCTTAATTTTTTATTTATCATATGTTTAGAGAAATCAAAGATGGAAGACCTTTTTTAAAGGTTTTAATTTCTTTTGAAACTATAAATATCAAATTAAGATATATATTTTTGAAAAGGTTAATTATATATGTCCTGTGTCAATATGAAAGGAATTGCACATTTCTCTCATACTGGATAACACATTATTTTGTTTATCTAAATGAGATGTAAAGAGATTTTATCAAATAAATAAATATTTTTTTTACTTTTTTATATATATATAATTATATAAATTTATTTTTATATAAAATGTATATATTTTAAATATTATATAATTTATATAAATTTATTGCGTCGAGAGGCATCTCGACCCAATATAGAGTATATGTGTGGGTGTAAAGTAAGTATGTAAACAATTTTAAATGTCGGCTTAATTAAAAAATAGAAAAAAATAAAAGTGATATGGCCTGTTTAAATGTTGGCTTAATTAATAATAAAAAGTTACAATAATAAAAACAATAAAAAACAATTTGTTATATGTGTTATTTTGTTATTAACTTGTGAATAGGCTTTGTTACAATACCATGGGCCAATACCATGGATTATCAATACTTCATGCCCAAATACCATAACTTATTTCACAACTAACAAATTTTATAATAATATCACAAGATTCTTGACCATGGATATTCACCCCCACTTTACCGTGGATATCATTAACTTGTAAAAACTAGGCTTTGTTTCAATACCATGGCCAATACCATGGCTTATCAATACCACATACTAGAAAAATATAACCTTTTTTTTCCCGAGGAAAAATTGTACTTTTATATTAATTTGAGAGAATTACATGTTGTAGATGCCAACGAGGCATATGTAGAGGCTTAGGCCAAAGCCTTCAAAAAATATATATGTTTGTACAAAATTGCCCAAGAGGGTAGACTGTAGCTGATTATATTATAATATATATATATATATAATATATATATATAGGGAAATAAAGAGCATGATATAAGAGTCTAATAATATCAGCAAAAGAAGATTGCATTAGGGCCTATCAGCCCCCTGAAATATATGATCTATGTATGGCCGATGGTAATACTGGTAGTGATCATCCTTCCATTTTCCCTGTATTAGCCATAGACCCCTAGGCTGGACGGCGACCTCCTTGGATAATTGTTCAACAATCTGATTACGTTCCCTGTAAATATGATGACAAGAAATATAATCAAATTGTGATTTTAAAAGTATGGCTTCATCCATTATGTTCTTGAGTGAGTGCACATGACATGTATTTGTGTTATTGAACTAGTTTATAACGATTTTGGAGTCCCCGAAAATTTGTAGGTGTTTGCAATCGTGATCGAAAGCAAAATGAAGCAAATGTCTAAGAGTGATGAGTTCAACATAGTTGTTTGTACTAGCCCCCATGCCCATCTGGATACATAAAATATGACTGTCAGATAGATGCAATAAACACCCCCCCCCCCCCCATACATGCTTGACCTTGTGTAGATCCATCAAAGTATGCCCAGGGGTGATCTCGGTCTATATATTCAGGTGTAACAACATGGATAGGAGTGTGTTCCTTATCGGGGATTTCGTGGAATGAGTTTATAATCTGGGCAATTGAAAGAGGCCATCAGGTAGCTTTATCTCTAAAGATGATTCCATTCCTATTCAACCAGAGTGACCAACAAATAAGAAGGGGGAGGTTGCGTGCTTCCTAGTTTGAAGACTCAATCCACCAACGATTCCAAGCATCCAAAATGTTATCTTAATGCCATCTCTGAATAATAGCTAATGAGGAGAGAACTTGTTCCCATAAATTGACAGCAGCAGGGCAGATAAGAAAGAGGTGTTCATTTGATTCTTCGGCTTGATGACAGAGGACACACCGGGAGGGACCATAAAAAAACCTTTTCTTCATATTTTCCCCAGTGGGAGTTTTGTTCATAAGAACATTCCACATAAACAACCTGGTACGTGGGGGGGCTTTGAGCTTCCAAAGGGTGCGCCACCACTCAGTCAACTCAGCTGGCTTGTGTGTAGCATAAATAATAGGATGACCTTCTTTTGGGGAATAATTTTCATGTGTTGTAGGTGCCCAAATGAGTTCATCTTCATCCTCTGAGATACGAACATGTGATTCAGTCAAAGTGGAGATATAACCCACCCAATCCTATTTCCATTGGACATGGATTCCCAGAAGATTAGTTGATTTCCAAGCTTGTGCAAATATGGTGGAATTCTTCAAATCGACAATATGGGCAATCGAGTTGGCGCCTCGATCATTTAGGAAATTAATAAGATCAGGGGATAACATGTACATGTTGTCGCATCTTGTCTAAGGGTCCATGTTGATGTGCACTGATATGCCAAATTTAATATGCCATACAAGGCCATCTCTGATAGTGGGAAGGGTGCAGAGAACAACCCTCCAGATCATTGCAATACCAGCTCTGTGCCAGGACGAGATTTGAATCCAATCCATAATATGAAGAGGCCATATGTATTTGAGATGGACCACATCAGTCCAAAGGCTGCGTGTCATGAGAACATGCCAACCCATCTTGGTAGAAAGAGCATGTGCAAAGGAGGATAGGTCCTTCAATCCCCAGCCACCCCATTTCTTTGGAAGGATGACGTGAGTCCAACCCACCCAAACAAAAGGCCTCCCCTCCTTGAAACCATTCCATAGGAATCTACAACATATTTTTTTAATCCAAAATAAGATTCCTTTGGGAATCGAAGCAAAGGACATCCAGTATACATGGGTCGCCTCTAGGACCAATTTGATAAGGACTAAACGCCCTGCTCTAGATAAGAACCTATGATTCCAGTTATGTAGTCTTTTTCCCACCTTGGCCACAAGCCAAATCCAATCCGCAATCTTGTAACGGTGTGGCTTGATGTGGAAACCAAGGTATTCGAGTCCATCTTCCAAATAAAGTCTCTGAAAAGGGAACTTCTGAAGAGAAGTCTAGATTTCCTGAGGGGAGCATTCTAAGAAGGAGATGGTGGATTTCAGTAGGTTTGATTCCATTCTGGTTGCAAGGCAAAAAAACTGCATGATAGCAGAGAAAACAGAGAAGTCTCGAATACCCAAACTGAGGAAGATGAGGACATCATAAAAAAAAAGTAGGTGGGAGATGATACATTGGTCTGTAATCTTGATACCCTGAAGTCACCCTACTCTTCTTTCCTATAGTATTAATCTGCTCAAACCTTCCATTACAAGGAGGAAGAGGAGTGGAGAAAGGGGACATCCCAGTCTGAGTCCTCGCTCTGCATGGAAGAAATTGGAGGCCGAGTCATTTATGAGAACGTTGAAGGAAACATAAGTGATACAACACATGATCCAATGAATGAAAGGAAGGGGGAAGCCCACATGTGTTAGAAGCATTCTTAAGTATAGCCAATTGACACAATCAAAAGCCTTGGAGAGGTCAATCTTGAGGATAGATCCTTTTAAATGCCTTGTCTTGATGGAGTGGAGGACCTCCTGTGCGGTGCCAATGGCCTCATGAATTTGTTTATTGTGCCGAAAGTCAAATTGTTCAGATGAGATGTGGGAATATAGGATGGGCTTTAGTTGATTAGTGATGATTTTGGCAATTATCTTGTAGAGGCAATTGCAAAGGGACATAGGCCTAAAATCATTGAAAGAAAGTGGGGAGTCCACTTTGGGGATGAGGGAAATGAAGGTGGAAATGAAGGCCGCATACATTCAACCAGATGATCTACATTCCTCCACAACCTTAAGTAGGTCCTGACCAATGGTCTCGAAGAAATCCAAATAGAACTCAATAGACCATCCATCCGAGCCAGGGATTTTATCATTTCTAAACCATTTGAGGGTTCTTTCGAGTCCCCCCATTGTAATAGGCTTGACGGGGAAAAATTCTGCATCCTGATCAACAAATTGAGGAAATAGTCTAGCAACTCCAACGATTTCAGCAAGAGTGGCCTCGGGAGGATCCTTGAAAAGTTGTTGGAAGTGGTTAGTACCAAGATGAGCCAGTTGGTGAAAAGTGTGAGTAGGTTGGCCATTCTCATTAGGCATCTGCTAGATGGTATTAATTTCTCATCTCCCATTCGCAAAATTGTTGAAGAATTTGGTGTTGTCATCCCTTGCTTGTAACCAAATAGCCCTATTTATAAGGCGTCAAGTCTCCTCTCGTTCTTTAAGAATTTTGGATTGTTGTACCTCAAAGTCTATGAGGGTGTTTTTAGCTTCTGCAGAGGAGAATCCCCTCCCGTTCTCATCCATCATATCTGCCAGCTTGTCTTCGATAAGCCTTAGAGTTTGCTCGTCTTGATCTCTTTTATGTTTAGCCCATTGTATAGATAATCTCTTTAGGTCTCATTCAGATTGTGACAAAAACCTTCTGATATAGACCTCCCCTGTGCAGGAGGGTGAGCTCGCCAATATTCATTTACCAATTTGATGTAATCAGGGTCCATCAACCAGATGGAGTTGAATTTAAAGGGAGCTCTTGATTTCTGAAAGGGTCCCGACAGCTCCAAAAAATAGGGGAGTGGCTAGAAATGCCTCGAGATCCTACCCACTATTGGAAATCTGTCAAGGCCCTTACCAAGTTCTCCTTGATTAAGAAGTGATCCAGTCTTTTGGCCAGTGATGCCTCTCTAGTTCTTCTGTTATGCCAAGTCGGCTGCAACTTATTCATAGAGATATCTACTCAAAGGTGTTTCTCTAGAAGATGCTCCATAGTGTCTGAGAGGGGGTCCATGGGCATTATGTCCCCAAGATTCTGCATGTCCAATTGAGAAATTGAGATCCCCTCCTAGAATAAGATTGTCAGAGTTTGTTAGAGATAGGTTGAGTAGCTGATGCCAAAATTCTTCCCTGTTATGACAGGGAGCATAAACATTGATAATTCTGAATTCCAGGCCCAGCTCCGAGGAGTATATATCCATACCAAGAAAACCAGCTCCCCTAGGATGAAAGAATCTTAATCGTGCGACGGTTAATGCCAAGTGCGATTCCCCCAGATTGTCCACTAACATCTAGAGCGTGGAAGGTCCATCCCAACTTCAGGGAGTTCATCACAGAGATAACTTTCTCAGACAACCCAAGGGTTCCCTGTAGATAGATAATATTGATCTGCTCAGAATCTAGAAGTCTTATGAGGGCTAGTTTTTTGGCAGGGCTAGCCAACCCTCTACAGTTGAAAGAGATCCACTTCATGTATGAGGTCAGGGGAGGGTGTCTGATGCTCTAAGAACCCTATCAAGTGTAGTTTGCTTACTGTGAGCCAAATCCAACCCTACTTGGATAATGGCTTTAGAAATGAACGAATGCCGACCCCTTGGAGGCTTGGAGATCTTGGGGGGGAGATCAGGCCAATACTAGAAGGCTCAGAGGGGTGTTTCCCCCAAGAGCGAAGATTGTAGGGGTGAGAGTGACAGGAAGAGACCGATGCAACAGGAGAGGGAGGTGAAGTGGTCAGCCCATGCATAGATGGCGAGGTGGTAGTAAAGGATGGGGGAGGGGGGTTCAAAGGGAAAGTAAGAGGAGTGGTGGATATGCATGAAAATGAAACATGCAATTGAGGTGCAAAAGTAGATAATGATAAAGAAGATGCAGAGCAAAGAGATGAAGAAATACCCGCAGAAAGGGCAGTTGCATCAGTTGCCTAAGATCTCTTCATGGGAGGTAAAGGAGGTCGGGGGGTCTCCGATGAAGTCATATGTGCAGAACTGCGATCCGGGGGCTTTCGATGAGAGGACTGAGAAGGGTTCTTATCTACGGGTCCTTGTGCTGCAAGGCCAAGGCCATCTTTGTATTTGATGGGAGAGGAGGCAACAGTAACCAATGGGAATTCCTTGTAGAGATGGTCGACCTTATGACACTTCGTACATATGAACGACACCCCTTCATAATCCAGAATCTGGATGCGGGTGAATATTTTCCACTGAAGAGTGATCTACTCCTCCAATCCTTCTTTGGTGTCCAGGTACACTAGAATGTGTACCAACGATTTGTTTCTTGAGGTAATGAAAGATTTATCATGATCAAGGAATGTGTCCAATACATTCCCAATGCGAGTAAAAATGTCCTCAAACTAGAAATGCAGGGAAGTCTTGGGAGATAGAACCAAAGCATCCCAACACCCAATTGCTCCCACATGGGGCAAAAAAGAGGACTCCATCTCTTAAGCAGCATGTGTGCCAATTTTATGTGCCAGTACCGTGAGAGGACCCATGATGTATAATCCTCCCTTTGAAAACATAAAGCGAACTAGCCACAAGTCAGAGTGGTAACAGAAGAGAGTTCACTGAGGATGTTCCCCCAAATCTTAGTGACCCAAAGACAGAGTCGAGCGACCGAGTAAGACCTTCCTTTGACTCTTCACACTAGAACCTTGTTCGTCGTGTCCACTACATCACCCATTTGTAATCCTTCTCCTAAACAGAGGGATAGGTCCCTGTGTGAGGATTTGACGCACTTAGGTCTTCTAACTTTGCCCAAACGAGGGGCCGTCGGATGATCCCGTAGGGGGTCCAGGGTATCTGAGGAGCCTCCTGTGACGTAGGGTTTATGGTCAAGACATCGAAACAACCAGATGAAATGGATGGTTTCCCAGGTTCAATAATAGAGGTTAGAAACGATGATGAAGCTGGGATGTGTGAATGGGGATTAACACCAGAGTCGATACCCACAGACGAGGGATGGGCGAAATTGGACGGCAAGAGGGGTGGGTCAAGGAGCGGATGGTTCAAAGATGGAGATGGAGGAATGCAGGAGGAAAGAAATTGTAAGGAGGCCGGAGAGAAGGAAGGACTATTGAGACCCAATGATGAAATTAAGAGAGATGAAAACTACAAGCTAGGCATGGAGGTACTGGGGTTCGAGCGGACAAGTGGCGGTCCCAACCACCACGAATGAGGATGACCTAGGGACCCATAAAACAACACATTCGATAGAGAGCTAGGGTATGTCCAAATGGGCTCACAGGGGAAAGGCTCCTCCGAGTAGTCAACAACATCTTCCTCCATTGCTGACAAATGTTGCAGCAAAAAATGGAATGGTAGGAACAGGCTATAGGGTGTGTTGATCACAATGTCGATGGAATATGCGACAGACCGTCACGGTGAGATCGCCACGCAGATTGGGCAGGGCGAAGATAGATGCAGCTATAGTGAGAGTGAAACAAAGCCTAAACCCTAACTGAAATCTGTCGGTGCACGTGATCGAAGCTCCATCACCTCCAACAATTTGTATGTTCATGGGTACATTTGCATGTAATGATACTTGTTACTTCCCCAAAAAAGATAACTTATTTCACAATCAAAATATTTTAAAATAATATGAAATATTAATTCACCCCCACTTTACCATGAATATTATTAACTTGTAAATAGACTTTTCTACAATACCATGGCTTATCAATACCACATGCCAAAAAATCATAACTTATTTCACAATCAAAATATTTTTTAACAATATGACAAGATTCTTAACAATGAATATTCACCCCCACTTTACCATGATATTATTAACTTGTAAATAGGTTTTGTTACAATACCATGGGTCAATAACATAAGCCAATACCATGGCTTATCAATAGCACATGCCAAAAAACCATAACTTATTTCATAATAAAAATAATTTATTTTAATTTTATAATTTTTTAATGAAGCTTAAAAGAAAAATGTGTTTAATTACTTTGAGATATTTTCTAAACTCTCTGTCCGCACGCTACTTAAAATATTCCCATAGAAATTAAATTAGGTTTTAATAAAATTAAAATGAGAATACTTTTATATTTAAATATGTGAAATTTATATCATATAAATAGTATTAGTAAGAACCAACATAGATCCATCTTAACTAAGGATCCAAGGGATGGCAACAAACAAAGTGAAGGGGAGAGAGAGGGATATAGTGACAAAGTTGGAGAGAGAGAGAGAGAGAGAGAGAGAGAGAGAGAGAGAGAGAACGGGAAGTGAGATAGAGAGGGACACAAAGATGGAGGGGAGAGAGAGAAGGGAAGAGAAAGAGAGATAGTGAGAGAGAGAGAGAGAAGGGGGGAGAGATGGAGGGAGATGGGAGAGAAATAGAGAGAGGGGACTCAAGTGAGAGGAGAGAGAGATGGAGTTGGAGGGGGAGAGAGAGGGAAGGAAGAAGAAAGGCATAGAGGGAGAAACGCGGAGAGAGAGAGGAAGAGAGGGAGTCACAAGGGAGCGATGGAGAGAGCGGGAGAGAGGAGAGTGGGAGGGAACATAGAGAGAAGGAGAGAACGAGAAGGCAGAGGGAGAGAGAAGGGGAAGATAGAGAGAGGTAGAAGGGGAAGAGGGAGTGGGGGAAAGAGAGATAGATATGGAGAGAGAGTGTGTGGGTTTGGGGGCAAGATAGAGAGAACGAATAAGAAAGAGACACATAGATACAACTATAGATATTATATAGTATTATAAAACCAACATAGATCCATTTTAACCTTGGATCAGTCAAGAGATGAGAGGGATCAAATGTCTCGAAGTGTAAACCTTTCCTCAAGTTTTGCACTCAAAAAAAAGGTTTGCACCTCAAGAGATTGAATCCCTCTCGAGGCTTGATAGATCCAGGGTTAAGATGGATCTTGGCTGGTTGGGCCGAGAGGCGCTCTACAACCCATTATAGTGTAGATGTGTAGGTGCAATGTAAGTAATGTCAGCTTAATTAAAAAATAGAAAAAAAAATAGAAGTGATATCAGGATGAGTGCAAACATTTAGATGTTGGCTTAATTAATAATAAAAGGTTACAATAATAAAAACAATAAAAAACAATTTGTTATATATTTTATTTTGCTATTAACTTGTGAATAGGCTTTGTTAAAATACCATGGCTTATTAATACCACATGCCCAAAAACTATAACTTATCTCACAACCAACATATTTTATAATGATATCACAATATTCTTAACCATAGATATTCACCCCCACTTTACCGTGGATATCATTAACTTGTAAAAATTAGGCTTTGTTTCAATACCATGGCTTATCAATACCACATACCAAAAAAAAACATAACTTATTTCACAATCAAAATATTTTAAAACAATATGGAATATTCTTAACCATGGATATTCACCCCCACTTTACAACGGATATTATTAACTTGTAAATACGCTACAATACCATAGGTCAATACCATGACTTATCCATACCACATGCCAAAAAATCATAACTTATTTCACAATCAAAATATTTTTTAACAATATGACAAGATTCTTAACAATGAATATTCACCCCCACGTTACCATGATATTATTAACTTGTAAATAGGTTTTGTTACAATACCATGAGCCAATAGCATAGGCTAATACCACGGCTTATCAATAGCACATGCCCAAAAACCATAACTTATTTCACAATAAAAATAATTTATTTTAATTTAATTTTATAACATTTTTTAATTGAAGCTAAAAGAAAAATGTTATAATTACTTTTGAGATATATCTAAACTCTCTGTTTGCAAGGCCACTAAAAATATTCCCATAGAAATTAAATTAAGGTTTTAATAAAATTAAAAATGAGAATACTTTTATATTTAAAGATGTGAAATTTATATCATATAAATAGTATTAGTAAGAACCAACATAGATCCATCTTAATTAAGGATCAAGGGATGACACCAAGCAAAGTGAAGGGGAGAGACATGGGGAGAGAGAGAGGGATGTAGTTACAAAGTTGGAGGGAATAGTGAGAAAGAGAGAGAGAGAGAGAGAGAGGAGGGAAGAGAGAGATAAGGAGAGAAGGGGAAGTGAGATAGAGGGAGACACAAAGATGGAGGGGAGAGAGAGAAGGGAAGAGAAAGAGAGATAGTGATAGAGTTGGAGGGAAGAGAGAGGGAGCTGAGAGAAAAATGGAAAGAGGGGACTCAAGTGAGAGAAGGAGAGAGAGATGAAGTTGAAGGGAGAGAGAGAGGGAAGGAAGAAGGAAGACATAGAGGGAGAAAGGTGGAGAGAGAGAGGGAGTCACAAGGGAGTGATGGAGAGAGAGTGGGAGGGAACAAATATAGAAGGGGAAGAGAGAGGGAGAGAGAGGGGGAAGAGAGAGAGAGGTATAAGGGGAAGAGCGAGTGGGGGAGAGAGAGATATATATGGAGAGTGTGTGTGCGTGTTTGGCGGCGAGATAGAGAGAGCGAACAAGAAAGAGACACATCGATACAAATATAGATATTATATAGTACTATATAACCAACGTAGATCCATCTTAACCTTGGATCAATCAAGCACCGAGAGGGATCTAATGTCTCGAAGTGTAAACCTTTCCTCAAGTTTTGCACTCAAAAAAGAGGTTTGCACCTCAAGAGATTGGATCCCTCTGAGTGCTTGATAGATCCGCGGCTAAGATGGATCTAGGATGATTTTTATTTAAAATGAATATTGAAATATTTTATTTATGATTTATATTGAAATACTTTTATTATTAATAATTTTTTAAATGTTTGTTGTTATTTCTACATTGAATATTGAATATGTAAGGAATTACACAACTTCCTCATACAAAGTTGTAAAAATATTTTTCTATGCAAAAAAAACACTCTCTCATTAGAACCACCTATAAACTATATAAGTAATTTTTTACTTTCAATTTAAAAACATTGATCTCATTGGAGTCATCTATAACCTAATAAGTTATATTATTATTATCTAATTTTAAGGTCACACCAAATTGGGGTATGAGACCTCCTTGTTTGTGGGACAAGGGACCCACCACAAAGGCATACACACTCTACCCCTACTCTACCCCCTCTAGTTTTGACCTTGTGACCTCTTAGGAGGAAACACATGCTCTTAACCATTAGGCCCACTCAGCTATATTATTATATATATTATATATATAATTTGATACAAATTTTTTTTTATAATAAACATTGAAATATTCAAGGTCACAACTAAACGAGACACCAAATTGGTGTATGAGACTCCCTTGTTTGTGGGACAAGGGACCCACCACAGTTTGACTGCTAAGCCTACTAAGGCATATGGCTCTTAGGAGGAAACACACACATATATATGTGTGTGTGTGTGTGTGTGTATGGATATCAAAATATTTGTTTTAATAAACATTGTAATATTTTTTTATATGTTATGTGTCAACTCCGTGTAAAACATGTAAGAAATTACACATCTCTCTCAAAGTTATAATTTTTTTTCAATACAATAAAAAAACATGTAATCTCAATAAAAATAATTTTAACTATATTTATAAAAAACATGTAATCTTATTGGAGGTAATTTTAGCTATAACTTACTTACAAATATTATATTGATTGAAATTGTTTATTTAATCTTAAATTACTTCTAATCCGCTAAAAATTCATCTTCCCTCAAAACCAAAAACAAATAATTTTAACTAACATTACTTTTGAAATAACAATAATGAATAAACCCACATTTTTGAATTGACATAACTATTTTCATTATCACTCAATAATTAAATTATAATAAATTTACTTTATATCAAAAAATGTTATAAAATTATTATCCATTTTTAAGGTCGGACAAAGAAAAACACCAAATTGGTGTATGAGATCCCTTGTTTGTGGGACAAAGGGCCCACATCCGCACAACCATTTGATTTGACTACTAAACGTACAAAGACATACATACTTTACCCCTCATATTTTAAACCAAATAAACACAGTTTACCCAGTTTAAATGGGTAAGTAGCTCTAAACATGAGACCCAATTACCCACTCAAACTGGGTAAACTCAAATCGCTAATCACTTTCGTCGATCTATCTTACCACCGAGAAACTCAAATTAATATATATTTTTTTAACATCAAAGAAACAAACCACCTGACGAAAAGATAATTCCAGACGGACTAGCACTTCCAATAATATAACACGGTATGATTCGGTCATCCTCATTATTTTTAATTTAATTCATAATCTCAGACAGTTTCCGTTGGTGTAAGCACTAAGCTAATCTGTCAACTATTGTTTCTTTCTGGTTTTCCCGGCTGTTGTCAGGAATATCTTCAACCCTTTTTCAGAGGCCAAATTACGTTGCCGTGTCTCAGAGTTTAGGGCGGTTCTGCAAATGGGTTTTGACCTACCAGGTACATTAACTCTGAAAGCCTTATATTTCAAAATTTCTCTGAACAAATCCTCTTCATATTCGATTTCTGGGGTTTCTCAGGCTTTTTTTTCTGTTCTTATGCTTCAGATCTTCATGTAGAACAAAACCGTGTTGGATTTTAAAGACTCTTTTATGCCCAAATTCTTTTCATATAACAGCCTATTGTCTTTTTGCAAAATTTTCCTTATTAATTTATGTTAAATAGCTTTGATTTTTCCAAAAACTAAGGTGAAACAGTCTCTTTTGTCACTACTGTTATTATTAATAATTAGAATATTGTTTTCCTGTATCTTGGAGGGAACACCTTTTTGAGTTTATGTTTTCAGGAGTGTTTTTTATTTTGTTTATTTATCTATTTTTATGTTAAGAAAATTAAATAATTGCAAGGTTAGAAGGTAAATCTTTTGAATTTATGTACAGCTTTATTTTTTATTTAATTTTACATTTTTTAAATTGGATTGGATATGAGGTTTTTTTCTGAAAATACGTTGAAATATGGTTTTTGAAGGTTTTTTATGAAATTTAAAATTGTTTTTTAAGTTAGTTAAAAATTCCTTTTTTTTTTTCTTTATTATAAGTAAACAGGTTCACCATCCAAAATTTGAAAAATCTATCAAATATGAAAGAAATGGAATTTGCTTTATCAAATAAGGGACTGATTATTTCAAATAACATCATTTTTTTAAATAACAATAGTAGATCAGATAAATAATAATTAAATAACAATAATAAATCAATCTACATCGATAAATAATAATTATAATCAATCTAGTAACTAAATTAGAATGAAATTACCTGTTCTTTAAGGGAGTTTTCAAAATTCTGGCTTTTACAGTTCGAATCGATAATTAACGATTAAGTTGCATGCTATATGAGTCCTAGATTTAGCTGGATACCAGCTAATGGGCTCAGGGGAGCCATAAAGTAAAGGTACTCAAAAAGCACTTTTCCGGCCACTTTTATACACTATCCAACTGGTCCAGGGGTCGTAGTATCAGATGAACTTTGCTCAAACTGCATTTCCTCCGGCCACCCTTTTCGGAGTCCAACAAGAAAGGTCCGGCCCAAGCTGATGGACCCAACTGGAAATGCAACTTTGCAAGGTTACAGAGGGTTTTGGAGAGGCCCAAAAACACCATGGCAATTTGGAAAAGTAAAAAAACTGTCTTTTTACGGGGAACGCGGATCAACCGCTGGATTTTAGCCGGAAAAAAATGCCGGAAAAGGGTGCGTATTGAGTACCGTTTAACCTACATTCTATACCAGAGAACTAATTTAGTGGACTTCAATTTTTTGAAACTCATATCGTTTGATCCCAGAATTTTCTATTACATCTAAAATACAGAGTGGTAATTTTGCTTTTGTATGGTGGTTACCTCCAGACTGAAGATTTTCCCTGGAAGTTGAAAATTAGCCATCCGGTTTGCAACAATTGCCAACATTCTACGAGCTAGTTAAAGTAATGAAGCTTGGGGATATGTATCAGAATATAGTTAGTGATAATTGTTTATTAGTATGGCAGAGATCAAGGAAAGGGCTACCAGCTCATTCTATTATCCTAATTGTTGCATTGGCCAACTATCTTATTAGTCGTTTGTTGCAGCACGAGTTTGGAATTCCATACAGATTTGGAAGTCATCCTGTGCTGTAGCACAAGGTGGTCTTTTTATAAGGATTCAGTATAATGATCTTGGTCAGAGTGGATTCGTTTGTCTGTCTGTCTGGGTACTAGATGTCCTTTTTGTCATCGTGCTATTTTCTTTATTTTTTTATTAGATTTTTATGTTGGCTTGTATTTTAAATATGGTTTAATGTCTTGGTTTGATTGCATCTAAACAAAGAAAGGCTACATGGGTTTGATAAGGAGATCAAGGCGACTTAGTATGTTCCTTTTGAAGTGTTGTTACCTTGTATTTTAAATGGTTTAATGTCTTGGTTTGGTTGCATCTAAACAAAGAAAGGTTACATGGGTTTGATAAGGAGATCAAGGTGGTGTAGTATGTTCCTTTTGAAGTGTTGGAGAATGTAGGTAATAATGTCTACCGACTGGTATTATTTGAAATGTCCCCCGGCTTTAGGCTAGGAGTCATGCTTTGAGTCGGTGCGCTCAGGGAGTGTGCTTAGAACGAATTTGAGATGCTCTTTTCCCTTATGGAGTGTGGCATTCCCTAGATACTCTCGAAGCTAGGGATCACACTCCCCAGGTGTTCCCTGAGTATTTTTTTGTGCATTCTTTGAGAGTTTTCTAGGTGTTTTTTGGATGCTCTTTAATGGTAATTTTAAATTTTTAAAGCAAAAATTATAACAGGATAACAATGAAATTTAAGTAAACGGATAAAAGGGAAAGACAAAGGAAATGTCAATTGATAAAAAGGAAATGTCAATTTTGTCTAACTTTTATTTAACTTTTTAACATTACCACTAATTGTTTAAGGATGTTTGAGAATGTTTTCAATCTCATCGGACTCCATATGGAGAAAGTAGAATTTCATATCCCATTCAAAATTCAACTTACTAAACGGTTTTTAAGATTTCAGGATTGATAGGATTGTGACATTTCCAATGGATTTTATCACATTTGAGGGTATGTGATTGGCTCTAATTAAGAGCACCAATACCTATATGTACCCCTAATGTTGGTGGTATTTCTTGTTGAGATCCTTTGCCATGGCCTTAGCACATATGTACCCTTCACTCAGACTAATATCATTGACCAGGCATGTTAAACTTTTTCTACCATATTTGAAGTCTTAGATTAGGAAGTTTCATCAAAATTAGTTGGTGTCGATTGATGTCCCTAGAGGATCGAGGTAAAGGCAAAAGTTAGACAAGAGGCAAAGAATGCAGATGATACTGATGATGAGAATCCCAATATAAGCGACAGTGCAACAATGCTTGTCAAAGAGTGGTGAAACATGTGGGCAAGTGCTGCCCCATAGCTACAACATTCAGCAACATGAGTGTTTCAATTGGTGAACACGTCTTCTGTAGAGGTGTGTTTGGCAACTAGTTCAGTTTATTGTTTTGGACCTTTTATTCTTCATACTTTTGTAATTTTCTTCAAAGATTGCGTATCAACTTGGGTAAAAATAGCGATAATGTCCTTGATACTAGATAGTTCGGGAAGTGGCTCATACAACGACCTTCCTTTCTCAAGATCAGTCAGTTTTCTTTCAGACATGGATTGCCGATAACTATCAATAGTGTGAATGCATTTGTTTCAGTTCCACTCCCAGATTGAATTCAAAGCTTCCAAAGCAACAAATTTGATAGTCATGATTATCCTTTAGAGCACGTGGACTCAACAATGGATTTAAAATGATTCTTATTTTTATTAAAAGGCCACTACAAAAACTCCCTGAGCTATACATCTGACAATTAGCCTCACAGCTTAACAATGACGGGTAGTTATTCAGTTGAGCAACAACCTCTCTATTTCCTTGTGAGTTCAAAGACCAAATTGAGATTGAAGATTTTGCTCCATCAACATGTACTAAGCAATCGCTCATACAGTCTACAAAATGATATTTCAAATCCATTTTTTCCATCATTTGAGTTATTTTCTATGTGCAGTTAGATTTCATCTCAGGAATGTGACTGCTATAATTCAATGACCTTTTAGTGCTTTAGAAAGCTGAACCTAGTGGTTATTCTAAAAAGTTCACGCAAAACATTTGTTTCCCCTTGTATCTAAATGAAAGATAACAAATGTAACTGTTGATACAGATGATATACATATAGAAAGTGCCTTCCTTGAAAGTATACATTTACAATGGCATTTTTAAATTGCTGTTGAAGAGATTCGAGAACACAAATGTTTTTTTATCGACAGAAGCCAGTGCATGGCTTCTAGTAAAGGAATGAATTCATTAATACAGCGAAGACAAATATACATGGACAAACTTTGTATTCAACACTAAGAGATGCACTCAATTCTTCAACACTTTTCTCATATGCTATATGCCTTTCTATTGTGTGTTCCTTCTCTTCAACTTCTCCTGTATGGAATGTTACACGTTCAATTTTCCATTTTACAAATTCAATCTCCCCTCATGTTTTTGGGATAGTCAATTTACCTGTTTTCAGTGATCCATGGGGACATGCCCCATGCTCTAGGGGCGAGGGGCACATTGGGAAACATTTTCCCATATCCCTTGTTTGATAAAGACAGGGAAACACATGGGAAAAGGTGTCTCTAGTGCAGGAATGTGTTTCCCAAGGGAGGCATCTAGGTATCCCACTTGAAAAGGGGTTGTTTAGGTGCCCTTGCCCCAGTTTTTGTTTAACAACCATTTAGGACAAAACAAAGATAGGGGATTGAACTTTGAGGAGTTTGTGACCTTGGTAATTAATGAAAATGTTAAAATCTTAAATTCTCCTTTTATCTTACCTTTTCTATCCTTTCACCATTAATTGGTTCATGATATTTGAGAGTGGTACCAACCTCATTGCACCTCATATAGGGAAAACAGAGTTTCATATCTCATTTAGAATTCAACAGACTTAGCATTTTTCAGGTTAGATGGGATTGTAGCATTTCTACTGATTCTATCATATATGAGGGTATGGGATTAGCATTAGTCAAGACCACCAAACTTTGGGATTCTGTATTATGTAATTATCTATTTTACCATTTACTATTTAATATTTAATATTTACATTGTAAGATAATGAATTTGCATGAAATGAATTGTTATTGTTAGGATTTTAATATGTTATTATTTTTTTTCTATAATTTTAGAGACAAGGACCCCTGTTGTCCCCTTGTGCCCCATGAATTTCC
>APFE030883730.1:11114-48981 GCA_000404065.3 Pinus taeda | reverse complement strand
TTTCCTCTGCCTTGACCTCTTCCTCTTCCAAAAGACATCTGGGTCTTAAAGGCTTGCTCTAGAGATGAGTTTCATTCCTACTCAATCTCTGCTCATGTGTTATCAGTGATGCATGTAGCTCATCAACTGAAAAGTTTGAGAGATCCTTTGTCTCTTCAATGGTGGTGACAATAACATCAAACTTTGAGGGTAAGACCCTCAATATTTTCTCCACAATCCTCCTTTCTTCAATGGTTTCTCCATGAGTCCTCATCTGTGTGATCAGACCAATTACACGTGTGAAGAATGAGTCAATGTTGTTTGACTCCTTCATGCACAGATTCTCAAAATCTCTCCTCAGCAACTGTAGTTTTGCTGTCTTCACTTTCTCCATGCCTTGATAGGCTGTCTTGAGGGTTTGCCATGCTTCTTTGGATGTCTTAGCTGCTGCTATCCTTGGAAACACACTCTGGTCCACTGCTTGATACAAAAATACAAGGCCTTTTGAGTCCTTCTTCCTATTGCTCTTTAATAGATCTTTCTCTGTTGGAGTTAATCTATTAAACTCATTTTCATCTGCTGGTTCTTCAAAACCATCTTGAACTAATTCCCATAAATCTTGACAGGCAAACAGGGCTCTCATGGTTATTCCCCAGTAGTCATAGTTTTTCCCATTGAACTGTGGGAGCTGGGTGTTAAACATACCCATACCAGTGCTTGTGCTGGCCATTCTTTGCATCCTTAGTTATGCTTCAATTTCTTGACTGTGTATTTTAAAACAACTAACTGCTTCTTCAGCAACACATAAAAAACTTTGTGAAATACCTGAGTATTTTCTTGACTGAGCCTTCACTCTGCTGGAGAAGATTTACTGCTGCAACAAAAGACTCCTCCCTTCAGCTTCTTTGTCACCTTCAAAGAGCCTAAGCCTGCTGTGATACCACTGTTGTGGATTTTTCTGGTAAAATCCCAAAAACACAAAAATAAAACACACAAAGGCAATTCTCTGTTTCCTTTACTCCAGGATCTTTTTGCACAGGGAAGCTTTTTAAAAAAAATTTACTGAGAACAGAGTATTGCACCACCATAAATGGATTTCTATTCATTAAAACAAAATCACTGATACATATTCATCCTCTTTCACTCAGAGGGATTCACCAAAACATTTCAAAAGAAATTACTCTGTCTCATTTTGAAATTTTACACCACTGTGTGTAAAAATTTCTTTTACATTCACTGCTGTGTGAAAACAAAAATTTCAAGGATTTACTGCTGTAAAAGAAATAAAAAGATCAACACCCTGCTGTGTGAAAATTACGTATTAACCAAAAACTTACATTACCCTTTTCAGTGCTGTGAAAATAAAAATCACATAAGTCCATTCTTACATTCACACTACTGTGTGTGTTTTTCACCTGCACACTGCTTCCCCTTTTCTCTCTACTCGCACTGCTGTGCGTTTCATTTCACAATACAATTGACCAAAAAAAATTACAATATGTGTTTTACTTGTTCAGTAAAACAAAACTTACACCCGTGAATAATTAAAAACAATATAATTAAAACTATATGACATTGCCCATACCTATTATAAATTCGCCATACCTCGGTAGGAAATAAAAACATTAAAATTTAAAGTTCTTCCAAATAAATTACGAACCAACGTAAATACCATTTATTACCCTACTGCAGTAAACGACGGTCAACCCAAAAACTTTTACGCAATGTCAAAATTTATTTGCTGCAGGTTTGTGATGTCCGTCAACCGTTGATTTGCCCTCAAGAAATCGAACAGTCCACAACGATATCGGGAGAGCATTTTTAAATGAACTTTGCCTCCCGAGATTGTCAGAGATGGTGAACTTTGCCTCCCGAGATTGTCAGAGATGGTGACTTATGGGGAGAGCCACGCGTCAACACTATATTTTCTCGGGTCGCTTGTGTACGAAAACTGTCTTCACGCACAAGCGGTCCGAAAAGCCTCAAGCGGGTTTGTGGTTTCACTGCGGTGGCTTTGGGCGTTGGTACGGCTGCGTTGAAATTACATATTCAACAAATAGTTCTCCATTGCACATTCTCTCGAAAATACCAATTGCCAACAATGCATCTGCCATCTTTGTAATTGTACAATAAACAAAAAATGGCATAATCATCATAAGTTACAGTAACCCTTAGAATCACAGATGGTCCATTAGTTGTGGTACTCTGTATTGAGGGAGTTTGTATCCAGCCAGGAACTATTTTGTACCAAGCACCAAGCTCAATCGCAGTCTGAGTTCTATGATAGAGAGATCCATAGTGGTGGTTCCCATAACCACTGAGTGAGTGAGCCCCCATAGCTTGGAATAAACTGCGCAAAGCGGAAACCATTCGGGAGGGATGGAATTTGTGTGCAAGGTGGTTAAGACGGTTAGGGCATAATAACTCTTTTTTCTAACTAATTATCTCTCTGATCAAACGGATAAACTATTTCAATCGTATAACATATTATCTAATGGTGCAAAAAAATGACGAGTCAGCGATAGGAAAATATTACATAATCCATTTTTGAACAATATTAAATTACAATTACATAATAAATATTACATCATTATTTTTTAATGATATTAAAATTTAAATGGTATAAATTGTATTTCAAACAACATTAAAATCTAAACTATATTTATAAACAAAATTTAATTAAAATACAATGGAAACTAATTTAAACAACTTACCATTTTTCAAGATATCATAACATGGATCTAAGTTAAAAAAGAAAAATTAACTACACCAAAACATGTTAGTTCAGGTATGTTTGTGACTATTATTATAATATGAAATAATACTTTTTAAAATACATAATATCTATGGCTGATTTAAATATAAAACACTATGAAATGTTCATAAAAGTACGTGAATAGATAATTTACATAAAAACTCTGCAAGCTACTCTCCCACACTATCATGATCAGTTCCTAAATTTTAAAAAACACTTTTAATTGAGTTACTTACCTATATCATCAATGAGTTATTAGTTATAAATAATAATATTATTATAAACATAAAATAAAGGTTATATTAATTTTTTTTACACATTTAGATGGCCAGGCTACAATTTTTTATATTTAAAAAAAAGGTCGATGTATTTTGAAAATGTTTCCGATTTCTTATGGAGCTCGTCTTCAATACGAAAACACGAATTCAGATCAACCGAAAGTATTCCTGAAATCTTCTAGAGTCTGTCGTAAATACAAAATCAGGGATTAATGTGAACCGATATTTGAGAACAAAATTTTTGGGCAAGATTTAATACCTTGCCACACAGTCATGTACATTTCCATTACGTTTGTATTAGCATCCTAATTTCTGTACATCTCGGAACATATTTGTACTTATTTATGTTGAAGCTTTATTTTCTCATCGGTTGAAGTCGATTCAACACTAGGGATGACCTCAACAGTTTCGAAGACCTTGTCAAACAACCCAACCTGGTCAGACATTACTATTACACGCTCTCTCCCCACATTCAAACATTCAACGCACAAAATTGAAACCATCCATGTAACAGAAGAATATTGAACATTAGACGCCTTTTGGCAGATCAACTTTAAAAGAATCGTGTATGTTGTCTCCCGTGTGATCTACGAATGAAGAATTGTCCATGGCCGATAGTACAGTTAGTTCGAATTCAATACAATATACAGATTGTTCGATATCTCACATCTAAAAGCTCGGGTCCGTTTCTGCTCCGCGCCTTCTCTCTCTATAGACGATCCCTCTATAGACGATCCCGCACGAAATATTTCATCTGCTAGTACAACTCATCAGGAAATCACGTGTCTTAAAATCCCAATCTCTCAAGTATTTACCAATCATCAACCATCTAACAGATAATCCGCCAAAGATTCATATAAGAGCTTTCCTTGTGCATAAGTGTAAGAACGATGATGCCATTGCACAGGAAAATGAAATTTACTATGTCTTCTCTTTTGGTTGCTTCTCTCACCCTACTTATGACGACGTTATTGTTTAAGGAAAACCCCTTAGTTGTGGTTGCTAATTATCCGGGGCCTCAATCCCACCAAAATGTTCCAACTCCTTCCGGACTGTCTATAAGAAAAAATGTTCGTTCCAAAGTTGTTTCTCTCGACTTGATCCCAACCCCTGGCTTGTTCTCGCTGCCTCTCAACCTAATGGCCATGCTCCAACTCCATCACAGAAATTTAATCTCCGTTCATCCATTTTGGAGTCCGCAGCTACGCACACTCTCTCACCTCAAAGTTGGAAATTATTAATACCTACTTGTCTATGGTTACAATTCTCCATTTGAGGAGTTTGTTCCTACATTATAGGGATTTAGTTTCTCCTAGATTAGTGTGTGGTTGAGAGAATCTCTCAACCACACTATTGTACGTCTAAGATAGCATTCCTATCTTAAGACTATTGATTGTATAAATGTGTGTAATTTGCTCATTCATTAATATGATAGAAATATATTAATTGTGCTACTTTTATCTTGGTATCAGAGCCTGTGAGGGCCTGGCCCCTCCTGGGCTTGGCCCCTCATGGGCTAAGGGAAAATAAAGAGTTTAGTTTATGTATAGCTTTATTAAAAAAAATTTAGTTTGTCCATCAAGATTACATTGCTGCGCTGCGTTCATGTCGACTGGCGATACCAGTTTTCAGATCGGTTCAGCGCTTAATGGCACGACGGTGCTCTGTAGCTCTGCCGGAGATTGGCGAGAGGATTCGAACCCGCGTCAAAGGATCCATTTATATCGGCAGCTGCGTCACTTGTTTCGAATCTGGAAGTATCTGCGTGTGTGTGGTGGTGTTCTTAAGGGTTTTGGACCGAGAAATTCTCCCCAAAGATCGACAGCTGGAAAGCAGAGAACCAGGTTTGATGTATTCTTTAAATAAATGTTGCAATTTTATCGGCTGCGTTGCCAAATCCGTTTCAGCGGATCAAAAGAGGCTATGCCCAACAGATCATTGTTAGATCACTTCTGCATTAAACAAATTGCATAGTTTTGGCCACGAAGAGGTGGAATAAGTGCTGGTGCAGTGAGCCTGAAGCCTGCGTTCGAGGTGGCACAACCTGAGAGTGGTGGGTTGAACTGTGGTCCCCCCACTGTGCACCGTTGTGGTAAACCCGAAATACATCAACTGGTGTGTGAGATCAGCTCGCTTAGTCAACCCTCAGATTTGAATTCGGTGGAGCGTGGAAGTCAATTGTTGGAGCTGTGGCGCGATCCTTGATTAAATCACAGGGAAGAGAGGAGGATCTGGGCAGCAGAGGAATACAGGCGACAGGTAAAGAGGATGGCTCACAGACTGCTTAGAGACACAGAGGCCGATGGCTGGGAGCGCTCTGATCTCCCCATTATATGCGAGTCCTGCCTCGGTGATAACCCTTACGTGCGAATGACAAAGGTAAATTTTGACAAAGAGTGTAAAATTTGCACCAGACCATTTACAGTTTTCAGGTGGAGACCAGGCCGTGATGCAAGGTACAAGAAAACTGAAGTTTTCCAAACATGCTGTAAACTCAAAAACGTTTGCCAGGTGTGTCTGCGTGATCTTGAATATGGATTTCCAGTCCAAGTTCGAGATATAGCCTTGGCCATTAACTCTAATGAAGCTATTCCGAGGAGTGATGTTAATAGAACGGCGCTGCCGTTGAGCATGGCAGGTCGCTGTAGAGCAGTAGCATCAGGCACTGGGGACTAGGCCGTGGCCGGGGCCGGGGCGATGCGGGGGATGCATCAGCATTTAATCGAGATATGAGAGGAGAAGCTACGGACATGGAGCGTGGTATTGGTACAAGCTCTCAGATCTGCTGAGAAAATCCGGCCATGTCATCACAGCGGTCGATCTGGCTGGTGCCTGACTCAATCGAAAGGACGGGGACGGGATTCGAAGCTTGGACGAGTACAGCCAACCTCTTGCAGATTTCATGAAAGCTCTTCCACACGGAGATGGAAATGGAGCAAAGGAGACAGAAATGAAAACCGTGACCTGATGTCCAGATGTCCTGGCTGGCAATTTTCTCTGTTATGGGCATTGATTTTCCTATGGTTTATCGTGGCACCTGTTGCATCAGACTAGGCATTTTTACATAACATGCTTCCCCGTTCTGCTCTGCAAGATCTTCGGCTTCGAGGAGGTCTTACAGCAGTCCGGCATTGGCGGATGGATCGCACAGACTTCTGAGCATTCCGCGAATGCGGTCGTAAATCTTCTCTCGCCGTCTGCAGCTTTGTTTTCGTCAATCTTTGCCGCAGACGAGGAAAATGTGGTTCGTTATGTGTTTCCATCGGAGCGGCTTCCGGCGTGGATTCGTCACATGCTTCAGTCGGAGAGGGGTTTGTATATCTTATTTGAAGTCTGCCCTGCTTTATTTAAAGACCGATTGAAGGAGGATGGCCATGGAGGAAGATTTCAGGTGCAGTTGAATGCATTTGAGTATTTTATGTTTTGGTTTGCTTATTATGTTGTATGCAAAAATAATGATATTATGCATCGTTTGGAGTCGGATGAAATGAAATTTGGGTTTAAGAAGGCTTCCCGGTCTCGTTTCGAGAAATGGGCGTCTTCTCTGCATGGTTTGCACGGTAGCCATGACAATAGAAGGCCTGTGAAGAATGACAACATGGTAGGAAAGGGGCAGGAATTCTGTGGCTGCTGCAAGCTCGTGATGAAAATCAGCTTAGTAGCATTGCTTAGCAGCTGTCAGAAATTGTTGGAAAATCTGTTTCAGATGATGGATTTCAGCAATGGGAAGGCTTGATTGATTTGCTGGGAACAGAACATGAGGCTACTGGAGGCCTTGCATTTCTTCACAAGAATAGGGAGTTCAAGAAGGCCTTACTTTTTGTTTGAGAGTGAAATGAACAAGCAGAAGGTTACTGCAGCTGCCCGTCAAGCTGTAAATTCTTTAATACAGTTGATGAAGAACCCATCTACACCTCAACGATTCTGGCTATCTCTATTGAATGAATCTGTGGAACTGCTTATGTGGCCAGATCATGCTTTAATCAATGTTGCTGAAACTAACCTGTTGTTAAACAAGTTTCAAGAACTGTCTCTAGCAAAGGTCCGAGGTGATTTGGAGGTTTCTCATAATGACGAGTCTCCTCAAGCTGTCCAGCATGTGAGGCTGGCACTTGCTACAAACCTTGGCCGTGCTATATGGCAAGAGTGAACACTATTGATTTGATATATCAAAATCCTGTAAGTTGGCAATAGTTTGTGAAGAGAATTTGATATAACCAGGGGAGAATTTCCTTGGTGATAAGCAAGAAGAGGGCAAGCGGGGAAGTCCATTGGGGTATTGAAAAGGCCGAGTGGTCATGCTGTTATGGGGGTCCACCTTGCTTGTAAGCCGAGGAAAAGACCGACGGAGGCTGCAGTGGCGCAGTGATCGGCGTGTTGGACGGGGCTACATTGGCTTTTGTTTTTCGTCGATGGCAGCTTGGCGACCGGTGTGTGGCTTGAAGATTGTGGATGAGGCTGTGTATCATATTTGGGTAAATGTTTTTTTGGTGAAGTATTTTTTGGAATTTAAATTGATATATATATTGAGATTTCGGACCTCAATATGAAGTTATTTTGTTAAAATTCGCGACTCTAACGAATGACAGGTTCATGGAAGTTCCAAAGAAGATATTTGACAAATATGCCCAAGATGTGAACTTGGGATAAAGGAGCAGCAACAGTGTTGGTGGTGGACAACAAAGTAGATTTTTTGTTTTTTTTTGTTTCAGTGTGGTTTGTGGGATAGACTCCCTAACATATTATTGTAATATTCATTGTATGTACTAGAAACTCCAAATGTTGAATGTAAGCCTTGCTAAGGCATTTGAAAGTTCGTGGTGATCTCAAAACCACTTTGTAATGGTTTGTGGTCAGCCTGAAACCATATTTTGTCACTGTAATGTGACGGTTGGTGGTGAACCAGAAACCATCTATAGAGCCTTAGTGGCTACACGAGTTGCCCGATGGTGGAAAATTGAGATCCTTGATCAGCTCAGTGGTAGTAGATCGGATCTGCCCGGTGGTGGAGAAACAGAGCTCTGCGATCTACTCGATGAAAGCAGATGAAGTCGGCGGATTTGCCCGGTGGTGGTAAATCGGACTTGCCCGGTGGTGGCAGATTGCCTTTGTGGCTGTGTGTACACAGGAGCTTTGTGCTCGTAGGAGCAGGTGGACTGCAGTAACACCTGGCTCGGACTCAGATGATTCTTTCTGAGTAGAAGGGGATTGGTGCATTTTTCGCGCTGACAGCAGTGCCAGGAAGGCCAACTGGCGCGTCTGTTAGGCCATTAAACGCGCCAATGGTGCGGGTTTATCATTCAGGATCGCGCCAATTCCCCTTCAAGTGGATCTGCAGGAGAGGCAGATCGGATCAATTCAGCTGCATAGGAAACGTCAAATTTGCAGATTGTGGATCTGTCCGAGGGCGACAGATTGTGTTTTTGGAGGTTTTGTACATGCAATTCGCCTGATGGTGGTGGATTTGACTATCATGAAAAGTATTCATTAAGGGGGGGAGTTGGAAATTATTAATTCCTACTTGTCTATGGTTACAATTCTCCATTTGAGGAGTTTGTTCCTACATTATAGGGATTTAGTTTCTCCTAGATTAGTGTGTGGTTGAGAGAATTTCTCAACCACACTATTGTACGTCTAAGATAGCATTCCTACCTTAAGACTATTGATTGTATAAATGTGTGTAATTTGCTCATTCATTAATATGATAGAAATATATTAATTGTGCTACTTTTATCTCTCAATGCTATTCCCATGTTCCAACTCCTGGATGTCACCATTAAAAATGAAGAGAGGAGCAACAACTACTACTCAATGGCAAGGCACAGCAGGCATCAACAGACCATATCAACATAGAAGTTGGACGAGGACGTTTTGACGATACACTAGCTATTCACAGTCCTATCAGGAAATTAATTTCCTTCTGAACAAAAAACCATCCTTCAGCCGTAAACATATTTCCTGCAGGTAGAATCTCGTTATACGGGAACAAATATGAATGTAAATATCCATTCATGATTTCCATTGTCAATTGTGTTTATCATTATCTCTGTTATATTGCTTTAAATGTTTACTCGTTATTTCTCTCGTTTTAAATGCTTACTCATTATTTCTCTCGTAGGGTAAATGGAGTAGTTTGCAAGTCCTTTTCCAATAAGTAATTTTAAATATTAATTTAAATACAATTATTCTTAAAAATAGAAATTCCCCTATTAATTATATTTAAAAATATAAATACCCCTATTAATTATAACGATGGTTCAGTGATATTAATGTTTTTTTAGCCGGAATGTTGCATACCATTCATTAATTTTGATAATATTCACAAACATTTCTATTTCATTGTAGTTGGTAAACGTTTCTCTTCCTCAGCTCCATCGTTTATTCAAAATAAACGCTTTAATGGTGCCTTTCATCATTGTTAGGAAAATCATATACTTCAAAAAGTTAAAGCACCTACTTAAGTTTATATATTCGCTTTCCAAAGAGAAGGAAAGGGATAAGTTGCATGTGTTACATTGTATTCGATTACCAATATGATGAACAAGTCAGAGGACATATTATGGTAGATAGGTGTTGAGATCATTGCATGAAGAGTTATGATTCCTACCATAGGTTTATTTGAAATATATGTATATTTCAATGTGAGTCTCCTATAAAGTAAACACATATACTAATTCGACATACATACATATATATTATCTATATATAGGTAGATATAGTGTTATTTTAGTTTTATTAGCAAAAAAAAGTCCACTAGATTTGTTACCTTAGAATCATCACAAAAGTAATTAGGTACTGCAATTACTAGCATATTATTTAAAGAGTTTGAATATAAATTTAAACCCAAATAAACATGACCACAACATACTATTATATATACATAAATGAATTGTTAATAGTTAAAAGATTTCTGTAAGGAAAAAATTGTCCTGTTTTTTCCCAATGTGGGTTTTTCCCAAGGTAAACTCTTGTGTTTCTTTCTTGGTTGTTCCTCTATGATCATACTAGCATTTTGTTTCTACTGCTGATATCTTCTGTGTAAATGTTTTAAGAAGAATTTGATTGCATGAAAAGATTAATGTAAGAAATCATAAGAAGTAATTACCAGTTAAGAAGATCCTTTGAAAAAACAATACTTTTGATCCTATAAATTCAAGGCTCATCATTCAAGGTTGTTGAAACAACACAAGACCTGCCTTTCAGGAAAATTTTCTAGCAAGCCTCAGTGCGTTTTCATGGCCATGCTCCTTCAAGGATGAATTGAACAATTTGAACACTTGTATTGAAAATGATCTTCAAAGTCAAATGCAAGTGTAAGAGTTATGATAAAGTATCCTAAGAGAATACACTAAACATAGACAAAAAGAAATCGAGCATGATCATGGATCATTCATAAATTGCACTTGATGGTGATTAGGATGTTCTGAAGAGTATATCTAAGAAATGCATCGGCAATAACCATGAAAAATTGCTAAAGAGAGAGGGGACCAAGAAAGTTCATTATATATTATGAAAAATTTATGGGTTGTTGTAGCAACTACAACACCTTCCCTCACAAAAGTCCCCTTTCAACTCTATCTCGCCCTCTCTTCTGCATTTCGTATCCTCTCCCTCCCTCCCTCTCTCCCTTCCTCTCCTTCTCTCCCCTACATCCCTCTCTCCTGTCTCCCTTACACTATGTATATTATCAAATCTCTCTCTCTCTCTCTCTCTAATCTCCCCTCATTCTCCCTCCCTATTTGTTGCTCTATTCTCCACCTACTAACTACATTTCCACCTCGCTCCCTTCTTATCTCTATTGCTCTCTCTTCTCCCATGTTTCTCTCCCTCTATATACCACCTCCATCTTTGTAGCTCTCTCTCTCTCCTGTCCTTCTCTATGTTGTGCACACTCTCTCCCCTCTCCATCACTCTCTTTATCTCTCTACCTCTTTCTTCTTTCCTCTCTCTCTCTCTCAATTTCTCCCCCACTTTCTCTCCCTCTCTCTTTCCCCTCCAATTCTATTTCTATCTCCCTCCTTGTTTCCTTTTCCAGATCCCCATTCATCCATCTCTCTCTCATCCTCTCCCCTCCTCCTCACCCCTTCCTATATTCATCCATCCCTCCTATAGGTCATGCTTCGAAACAAACCCCCCCCCTCTTTATGGCCTCCATCTCTTTCTCTATCTCCCTCCCTTCTCTATCTCTCCCTACCCCTCTCTCATTCTCTTTCCTCCCATGTGATCTCCCTATCTCTCACACTTCCCATCTCTCTCTTTTTCTCCCCATGAATCTCACTCACTCACACACACCATCTCTCTTCTTCATCTCCCTTTATTTCTCTCTCTTAATCCATCCTTCAAAACAACCCCATCCAACATTTTGTCTCTCTTGCTCTCCATGTACACTGGAAATAACTCTCTCCCTCTCCCTTCCCCACAATTTTTTGTTATACCTATGACTTTTTTTACTCTCACTCATTATTTCCCCTCACTAGCCAACCTAGTCTTCCACATACCCTACTCTCTCTCTCTCTCTCTCTCTCTCTCTCTCTCTCTCTCTCTTTGTATCTCTTCACCCCTTGATCCTTTCCCTCTCTTTCCCTTCTCGCCCCCCAAATCCACCTCAACCTTTCCCATGTCTTAAAGCAACTAGTTGTACAAACACTTGTACATTGATAGCACTAGAAATATGCTTATATTTTTGGCTCAAAGAACAAATGTCCATTGTTGGTGTTAGGAACAAACATGTCATTTTTAAATTTAATGTTTTTCTAAATAAAATATTTACATGCATTAGGAATTTATTGTTTCATATATATGTTCAAGATCATGAAGTTAGTGGTTTGGGATGCAACTACATGAAAACATCGATAATTGAGAGAATATATATATATATATATATATATGAAATTATTTTTGTATATGACAAAAGAAATCCTTGTGCATAAAACTATAGACACATATAAGTTTCATTGTGTATATTCCAAATATATATCTTTTGCAAAACAAAATAATATATATGTTTTACTATTTCTAATACATGTTTCCCTTGACATATATAAAAATATTTGAAAACATCCCTCGTCTATTTCAACTAAAAAACAATTATGGTGGTCTAGAGGACATTATGACCTAAAATGTTAGAAAGAAGAATTATTTGATAATGTTAAGATCCTTTTAGGCTGCCTTAATGAAGGGTCTTGTAATTTCAACGATATAATGACTTTCTTTGTTTAAAAAAATATAAATATAAGATTATAAATTTTGGCAAAGTAGATATCCACAAGAAAAATATGATTTGTACAACTCTACAAATTCTTATTCGAAGATTCCACCATTGATACTCAAAGGTTGCATTAACGAAAACATATGTATTATATTTTTAGTAAAAAGTAGGATACCATTGTTATAAAAACAAAAAAAATCACATAAATATTTTCTATAAATAAACACTATATTTTCGAAAAGAGAACCCATTATCCTACATTTCATATTTTTACACCATTACATTCATTCTGTAAGCAGCTTTAATCATCCCTCAAGTTAACATATTGTTGTTTTTCTAGTTTGCATTGCAATTAGCAAATCATGAAGTGGAATCATCATCTTACAACAACCCATTACTTATCTAAATTGGTCTCTTTAAAAGAATATCCTTTGAAGTAACACACAAGGAATAACGCTCACAAATATAACTTATTGTCTGTAAGAAAACAATTATAAAAGTTGGAGTAAAAGAATCCGAAGAATAAGAATTTGAAATTTCAAAATACGTTATTAGATAAACTTGAACCAATGGTGGAGTTGAGTTTGTGTCAATAGTTGTGGCTAAAATTTATGTTTTTGGGCACCTAATATTAGTAACTCATGATATTAAGATCATGGATTACATGTAGTTGAAGTCGTTCAAATTCTTGAGCACTCTCCAATGTAATGAGCTGGAGTTGAGAGTTGAAATAACCAAGGACAATGATATATCTATTGTTAGCTAATTTTTCCCCTATTTTTGGTTTTTGAAGGTAAATCATGGTGTACATTGTTGGTTTATTATTATAATTATTTATATCATGATGTTTTGAATATTAAAAAGTAGACTCAAAGCTCTGATTGGTGAGGATCCTTGAAGGACTATCTCGATCGTAATGAGAACGAAAAAAACTTCTAACATTTAAAGACAAGAAAGAAACAAAATCACACTGAGATGGCCATTTGTAGAAAAATAACGAAGTGAATTTTACAACCACTATATTCAAAAGATAAATGTCTAGGTTTTCTTCTCATAGAGAGAGCTTGCACACCACCAAATCACGGAGTTGCAGATATTTTGTTTACTTGTGGAGACAATGGTAGTTGGTGGTGAGCATAACATGAAAGCGTTATATGTTTCATCTCATGAAATTGTTCCCATCAATGAAATGTCCCCAACAATCGAATTCATTAAACAAACTGGTAGGGATGGGTGAGAAATGTGTCATTGTACAAATTAGCAAAGCTGCTTAAGAAATGGATCGATGAGGAGAAAGAATAAAATGCACAAGTGATGTCGACAGAGGAGATGGAAGCAAAAGTGGAGTGTCTCAGGGTTAAAAGAAATCACAATGGAGAAGGGGAGAAAGAAAGAAACTCTTTCTATTGCCTTAGGTTGTGTCTCTCCTTTGAATTTTCTAAGGAGGTGTTAGATAGTGAATCCTTGGGATTAGGTTTTTGTTATGGTGACTAGTTATTAGAGTCCAAAAATACCCAAAAACCATATCAAGGGTTTGTTTATGTATTTATATGTACATTGTGTACATCATTATTTGACATCAATTCTTAATATACGCTTGAGTTGGTTTCCAATTCTTCTTTCTTACAGTGGTGTCAGAGTGGAGGTTCCTCTGCCCTATTCAGCATGTTGAGCCACCTATTTGTGGTCTTCATGAGTGTTTTGCCATTGTTTCCTCAATGTTTGGAGCTTGCTTCCTCCATATTTTTCGAATTATTGTTCAGGCGTGGGAAGCGCCGGCTTTCCTTTTGGTGCCACTGTAGTGTCGACCTCATTCTGTTTTGTTTCGAAGGTCTAGTAGGAGTTGTTGGAGTTCTTCTTTTTTCAATTCTACCCATTTGTTTCCTCAATGATGATTAGGTATTCTTCTATGTTATTTGTTGTGGAAGATCTAAACTCATCCTCAACAACCCAGCAACATTATCTGAATTTAGGCTCGACATTAAAATTGTATTGTGACTAAGTTGTGTTTGGACTTGATATTTCCAATGTGGGTCTACAAGCTTGAAAATTGTTGATGTCGATGTTGCAATTCCTTCATCAATTTTACAACTACTTTCTTGCGCAGTGAAATCAAAAGCTTTTGTGTTGAATATATTTCATATGGTATAGTTTAGTTGTTGTAATGGGTGTGTGGTTCCAGGATGCAATCTCAACTGTAATATTTTCATTTACCAAAGTCCATTATTTCCTTTTCAAATAATATGTCATCCTTCATCATCATGTCCAATAGTCATATTTAGTGAAACCTCTGAAGTTTCCTCCAATTTGAAGTCCTTTGTAGAAGACTTCTTCCTATACTTGGTTATGCTCTCCTAGACTTGGGACTTATAATAGGGTTGGCGCTACTGTTGGGAAAAAATTGATGATTCATGACTAGAAGAAACATTACAGGTTGATAAATCACTCCTATAAGAATTAACTCTCACTTTCTTCCTGTAATTTTTCATAATATTCATCATATGCTTATGCCTTTTTAGAGTTTCTTCAAACTATTCAAGTGTTGAAAATATCGATGAAAGTTGGTCATGTAGAATGTTAATTTTATTTTCATGAATAAGATCAGAGGGACTAACAAATTAGGAACGAAAAGCATGTGAAGCGAAATGGTAAATCTGCTAACAAGATTTCTCATTCATGTACCTTGATAATATTATGTTTTTTTATGCAATAGATGATGGCAGGATGACAAGCAGCTTCCTGAATTATTTATTTTGTACAACAGAGAATAGTTTGTTGCTAGACAAATTTTTGTGTCCATGTGCAAGATTCTAATGTTCAATCTTGACAAAAATGATTCTAGTAATAGAGTTGTCAACACCATAATGTGCATCCTTCCCTATTTCTAGAAAGCAGCCCTAACGAAAGGATTCAATAAATTTTATAGTATGTGGTTATTGATCCGTGCTCATGTGGATTAAAAGTTTTATAATTAGTATAGTCAAGATCTATTGTCATCATAAGATTTACTGAGAATAATTGAAGCAAAACTAATAAGATTAAAAAAAAAATGTTAGTTGAAAGCCTTTGAAAAGCGAAATGAAGTGGTTTATTTGGTGAAAGTAAGTGCATGGGAATAAGGAGTAGATCACACTCAATGACTCGAATGCGACCATATGTGAAATTTCTCATTAAAGCCAACCATGTATGTGAATCAAACATTGAACTGTATTGACATTGAATTGGAAGTGTTGGTTGCACAATAATTGTGATGGATTTATATTTTGGGTAGAGATCCATTGCATTTAATATTGTTAGAATCGACATTTCAAACCATCGTTTATGGTTCATCATCACGATAGATCAATATGTGTAGAAGTGAAATCTTAATCAAGTGTATAAATAAAGGTATGAGAATGTGATTGGATGGACACAATAAGTCGTTGACATGACCTACATGAAAGTGAATATTAGGTTAAGATAATTTAATTTCAATAATTAATAATTTAACTTTTTAAAATCATCAATTAATAATTATTAACAACTAATACTAATTATTAAAAATTATTAAAAACTTAAGAATTATTAAAATTAAAACATATTAATTATTAAAATTAAAATTAAAACTTAATAATTTGTTATTTAATTTTTTTTCATTATTTAAAATTAAATTAAATTAACGTAAAATTAACAAACTAAAATTACTAGGAATTAATAATTATTAATAATTATCAAAACCAAAATTATTAATTATTAATTTGTATTTAGAATTAAATTAAATTAAATTATTAATTATAATTTGTATTTAGAATTAAATTAAATTAAAATTAGGGTTAGTAGTTAACGCTAATTTTAATTTTAATTTAATCTAATTCTAAATAATTACTATTAATTATTAATTTTGATTTTAATAATTATTAATTCTTAAGAATTATTAATTGTGAATAATTAGTAATTTTAAGTTAATGTAATTTAATTATAAGTAATGAAAGATTTTTTTTGAAATAAACAAATTAATAGATTTTAATTTTAGTTTTAATAGTTAATAACTTTTAATTTTTTTAATTATTAAATTCTTAGTAATTATTAATAATTAGTATTAATAGTTAAAAATTATTAATTGATGGTTTTTAATTTTTAATTGTTAATGGTCAAAATTAAATAATTTTAACCTAATATTCACTTTCTTGTAGCTCATGTTGGCTCCCTATCATTTCCAACCAATCACATTCTCATACCATTATTTATACACTTGATTGAATTTGACTTATACACATATTGATCTATAGTGATGATGAACCATAGACGATGGTTCGCAACATTGATTCTAACAATATTAAATGTGATGGATCCGGAAAATAACTATACACAATTGTGATGAAGTTGCGTGTAGTTGGCATTCATGCAGGAGGAAGAACACATCATTTTTGTTGGTTTAATTAGAGTGGTATTACTTTAATTTGAATAAGGGAGAAACAAGGAATTATTGTTAGAAAAGTTAATTTGGTATATTAAAGATTATAATACCACAAGTTGAAGTCCTTGTGCTTGATAATTCTTTTTTTACAAACAAAAAGGAAGTTAATTTTGAATTTTGTAATACTCACTACACTGTTTAGGTAATAAGAAGAGGACATTTTAGTTGCAACAGTTTCACTTTTATCTGAGCATGTAACTATTTGTTATCTGATGTTTTTTTTTTTTTACATTGTAAAGAAATGCATTCTCGGTTGAACCTGAACCCTGAGATTGTCTAAAATTAAGAATGTATTAGAATTATTAAACAATCTGGTTAGTTCCACTACTGATGAAACTATACATGTTAGCAAAGTAAGTCTTGTTGATATCAATTTTTTTTTTACATGATGCATGAGAGAGAGTTGAATTTCTCCATGAGTCTCAAGTACAACGAGATCATCCTAATTCCAAATAGCATTTGAAGAGTAATGAAGCAATTTCAGGTGAAAATTTGGATGCAAAGAAACGTATCGATGTGAAACCTATTATAATACCTAGGGAAGAAATTACACATAACAAAACAGAACTAGTGTTCGATATGATAAAGATATTTATTTTTATGTGCCTGATTTTTCTAAACCTATACAATTTCATAGTGATGGAGTTCTAGATGGTATTGTTGCATAAAGAAATGATTGATGCCAACATCGTGACAGAGTTAGACACGTGAAATATCAATTATTTGATCTTCACCTATGTGAGCATTGTGGAAAGTGAAATCACCATTCAAACAGATGTTCTAGAAGGAAGACTACTACAACGAAGATAATTAATTTTGGATTGGTTGATTCTTGGGTTTGTTATAGAGAAACCAACAATATTTACGAGTCATAGCGCAATATATGTTCGAGAGTAATTTACCATCTTTGCAATGATGAAGAATACTTCATCTTCCCACACTATATCCGATACGGGGGGGGATTGATAGAGTTGTGATGGTGTGCTACAAGTTCAAATATTTTTTAAGTGAACCTAAACCAGATATCCATAAGTGTGCTTGAGCCACTATCTGTACTAGTTAGAACCAGAGTTGTAGCCAGAGAGGTGTCAGTTTTTGTTGAATGAGTTGTTTGTGGACAAGCACTTACAGATTTGGAACTGTTCAAGGAACTATATTGATGGTTCCAAAGTTGACATTTTTTGTTGTTCTGAGAACCACTATGAAGGTTCCATACATGGGTATCATTTGTGGTTCTCTCTTAAAAACCAACATCCTTGGTTTGTAGTCATCCTTAAAAACCATTTCCGAGAGACATTCCACTCTTGGCTGAGATGCATTTTATTTCATTTTTGGCTCTCATTCTTGGAATTTCATACATCCCTTTGGATTAAGGGGGGAATGTTAGACAACTAATCCTTGGTATTAGGTTTCTGTTATGCTGAGTGGTTATTAGAGTCCATGAAGACCCAGAAACTGAATCAACAAATCATTTATGTATTTATATGTACATTGTGTACATCATTCTATGACATAAAATCTTAATATATGTTTGAGTTGGTTTCCAATTTTTTTGTCTTATAGGAGGAAGACCCTCGATTGACATAATTGGGTGGTATGTTATTTATGTTTTTTTCCAAGGTGATTTTCATACAATCTAAGCTACATGATAATAGAGTTGGGATGTGAGTATTTTTTCAAATGATGTTCTCGAGCATGGATTAATCCCTAGGCAGGGAAATCATCCCCTATGGAATTGGAAATGAATCAATTCTTTATGTTTGGGCTCCCAAAGGTGATCATGTGGGTGGCTTTAAAAACTACCTTCTATTCAGTGCCATGCAGATAAGTGTGTAGCAAGTTTTAATGGTCAAAATTTTCAGAAATCTGTGTTAATATTTCACGTGAAGAGAGAGAACAAATATTTTTTCCTCTTATTCTCAGGTTGAGCTTTTCCTTCAAGCTATTAAAGTTGGACCTGCCTATGAAGTTTCCAAATCCAAATTTGTATCCCTTGGAAGTATTCCTTCAAGAGAAGAAAGGAGGGATTTTATCTCATCATAAAGTGGGATGAAATCATGCAAACCTAGGGTAAAACTGGTTACCAATGCAACACTTAGTGTATGAGAAAGGGGTTTGATTGTAATTGTAACACAAGAAGGGTGAGAATAATTTTTTTTAAACTGATATTTCGTATTCTCATAAGCTAATTGTAAATTCCTTAGGATATTTTTTAACTACAAAATAATTAATGCAAGGGATTCGTAAAAATATCTTTGATATAATAAATGCAATGATTTAAGATATAAAAGTCAAAATTTTGAAGAGAATTTGAAATCCTAGTGGTAGCCATCATTGAATATAAGAAACCACTATTTGGGTTGATATAAATGTTGCAAAAATGTTTAAGATCCAACTATTAGAAAAGGATCGTGCATGGAAGGAGCAACGGTTGGCAAGAAATAAGACAATTTTTTCATGGATTTCTTAATTCCTTTTGTGTGTTCAACACCCAGTTGTAATCGTTATAGTTTTAGATGAAGGGAAACACTATGGAAAAATGGGATGGAGGTCTAAACATCACAAAGAATGTGGGATATTTCAAGATGAAAATATTTAAAGTGACAAACTTTTAGATGAAAATAGTTTTAGATGTAGGAAAAAACTATGGAAAAATGGGATGGAGGTCTAAACATCACGGAGAATGTGGGATATTTCAACATGAAAATATTTAAAGTACAAACCTTTTAGGATTTGATGATATTTCTTGGCGAACAATCTTATGGAGCTTGTAGCCTCGAGATAGTGGGATAGTTGTCTCGTCTCATCAGGTGAAATGTAGCATTGGCACTGCTTATGTCTGGTGTGGAATGGAGCATGGAAGGTAGTTACATGTGTGAAAAAATAAGTGGCTAGTGGTTTAAGGTCAAGACAATAATTTGTTTTTTCATTAATGGAGTTGAAAAATTTTCATGTAAATGGGAATACAACTTTAAGGCTTGATAAGGCATGTGTACGCCTAGTAAATCACTGGTAAAGTCTAGATGTAGACCTAGGTGAAGTAAGGGAGCATGATGAAGCATATTGAGCTAGGATAACATGTGAGATTCTCAAATACCTTGACAATGATGGGGGTTGGGCCTGGAGGTGAGAGGCGCTAGCTCACATGGCTAGGCTAGCCAGATTTGGTCAAAGAAAAGTCAAAGTCAATTTTAAGGGGGCGATTGTTATATAAACTTGACCCAATGGTGGATTTGAGGTTGCATCAAAAATTGTGGTTAGTAGTTATTTGTTTTGTAAGTTGGTATTGGTGATTCATAGTATTAATCTCGTTGTATTATATGTAGTTGAAGTCATTAAATGGCTTGAGTATTCTCCATTGTAATGAGCCAGAGTTGAGTGGTAAAAGCTCAAGTGTTGTCCTAATTCTCTTTTAGCCAACAGAAATAATATATCTATAGTTGGCTGGTTTTTCTAGTTGGGGTTTTCTAAGGCAAATTGTCGTATACATGATTTATGTATTGTTTCTTGATTATTATATGTATTTCTCTCATAATATTCTGAATATTAACATACTGTAGATTTTATAGTATTTTGATTTTAAAAAGATGTGTCTATAATAGTAAAATAATAATGAATCTTTTATTTATGGGTGAAGTATTTTGGAATATAAATTTTAAATTAAAATAAATGTAAATTTTATATTTATTTTTAATCTAATTTATTTTACATAAATGGTTTAACTAAATTTAAATGATCAATTATTTTTTTAGTATATTTTAACTATTAATATTTGAAATCACAAATGTCATATATTTAACTTTTAAATAACAATAAAATTAAAATTGTATCTATAAACAAAAGTTAATTACGTCATAAGGTGTTCCTTTGAGAAGAACTCCCCTCCCATGCCACTATGTCTTGTTGTGCGTCATTGATCTTGTGTGTTATACGATTAGATGATATTTCATCATTGCATCATAATAGGTGGTGGAGGTTGTTAGTAACTAACACGAGAGTGGTAGGAGGGTATTAATAAAAGGAAAAATAAATAAGGAGAGGGTAACTCTTGTTTTTTTTGTTTTTTCTTGACTAGTACGAATACACTGCTTGTAACACCCATTATAGGAGAGAAGGAAAAATACAACATAACAAAAAGAAAAAATAAATAAATGTGTGTGTGTGTGTCTTGTTTTTTGTGGCTTGATTGAGATGCCTTCAGTGGAAAGGTGTCATGGCTAGGAGGAACCAATCATTTTCAGTCTTAATTTGTCAACTTGGGTCAAGTTGGCAATTCTAAACTATGTTAGTTTTTATATATTATGTTTACAAATTGTATACGTATTATTGATCACAAATCTTATGGTATAGTTGAAAGACCCATCAAAAAGTTACATTAATTTGTCAACTTGGGTCAAGTCAGAAATTCTAAACTATGTTAATTTTTATATATTATGTTTACAAATTGTATACATATTATTGATCACAAATTTTATGGTATAGTTGAAAGACCCATCAAAAAGTTACATTGGTTATCTGTATTAGTGTTAATTTTAATGTTTTCTAAAAAGAGTTGTATTTTGAAGTAACTAAAAAAATAGAAATGTATGTCTTTTCTTATAGTAGTAAAATAAAAATTAAGAGAGGTTTGATGCCATAAAAAACTAAGAAATACAATATATGTGGCATTCTCTATGTGAGAATAATTTTATTGCTTCATGAAATCATTCCTCCATAGTAGTAAACATTAATAGATATTAAAGATGTTAGAATCAACTTTGTATATATGTAGATGCATAAAAAATAGAGAAATGAAATTATATACATAGAAAACAATTATTGGAAAGTAGAATACACATGTAACATTATAGTGTTTTTGCACCATTAAAATAAATATGTCGAAATGTAGCGATAAGCTCCAAATAGAATTTTCCACTACAAAATAAGGAAACATCTCTGAAACATTAAGCCAAAGTAGATTAAAAACTATTTGTATTAATATGACCATAAACTATAGCTTTCCTTAACAGAGGAAAGATGGCTTTTCTTTCCATTCCAGAGAAAAGAAAAGGCATAGAAATTTTGGAATAAGTACAAGGTTTCCAACCTTTAAAATAGAGTTTGGTAGTTAGTGAAATTCCATCCTTTAAAATAGAGTTTAGTAGTTAGTGAAATTGATAGAGATGTTTCGATAAAACTCTAATGCCAAAAAAATAGGATTTTCCTTGCAGTCAACTATCAATAAAAAAAAAATGACAAAAACCGTTAATGTAAATATTATTAATAGAATGTATGACTAAAACAGATACAAGACGAATATGGTAAATAATTTTTACATGTACAAGATTTGGACTAGAACCCTCACTAGATAAGGAACCTATCAAAAAAAAGAAACTAAATAAAAATTCATATATTAGGTAGGTACACTCAGAGATAAATGTTTATACAAAAGCTTTGAAGCTAAAGAGTCCTCTCTCTATAAATACCAGGTCGACTTTCAAGTCAATAAATGAATCTAATAGCTTGAGTATTATTTTATTTTGACACATTATCAGTGAACATACTTCTGAAAAATAAGATATTGATGATAGTCCTGAAACTAGTGTCCTTCCTAGCTATTGTAGCTCAATTATGTGAAGTTTAAATTTCATTTTTTTTCTCAAACAAATTCCTCTAAATAAATAAAATTGTATATATTTTTTAATTCTTTCTTCTATGCAACTATTTCCTATGCTATTGCCTTACGATGTTTCCTTTGCAACATGTGATACAATTGTTACTTAAAATACAGTGCAAACTATTACTTCAATTATGTTTGTGATTATTATTATAACATTAATGATTAGATTTTTAAATAAATAATATATTTGAAGAATTTAGTTGTAAACACCATAAACGAATCATAAAACTATGTGAATAGTTAACCTATACATAAACTCTAACAAATTTTTAAAACTCTTTTCATTTAATCACCTGCCTATAATATCGGTACATTTATTCATCATAAACAATAATAGTATTATGAACATATAAAAAATTTTATTCTTTCTTGTTTACCTATATATATGGCTACCATCTCTCTTATATATATATATATATATATCTATATATATTATTAAAAAAAAATCTCTCTGTTATATAGACACTTTGGGGTGTATTTTAAAAATTTTTTTCAATTTCTTTTTTATTTGGAGTTTTCTACCTAAAAAAAAAAAAAAAATTTAGAACAACCGAAATGTATTTTGAAAATCTTCGAGTCTATGCTAAATGAGAACAAAACTTATGGGCAAGATATAAAAATATTTTCACACATTCTTATACATTTACATTTCCTCTGAATAAGATATACTAATTTTTGTACATCTATGAACATATATATATATATATATATATATATATATATATCGAAGCTTCACATTCTCATTGGTTGAATTCAATTTAACACTGGGGATGATGTTAATTTCCTCAATTCATATACATTTACATTACCTCTGAATTAGCTTCCTAAACAATGATGCCATTGTTCATGAAAATGAAAGCTATTGTGTTTGCCCTTTTGGTTGCTGCTCTCACCCTACGTATGATGACGTTATTGTTTAAGGAAAACCCCTTAATGTTTGTTGCTACTTCTCCAGATCCTCAACCCCACCAAATTGTTCCATCTCCATCAGGACTATCTATAAGAAAAAATGTTCATTCTTCTCTTAAAGTTGTGGTGTTAGGAGGATGGAAATCACTTCAAGATGATGGTGTCTCTTGATCTAATCACAACCCCTTGCTTGTTCTAATTTTCCCTGAACCTAATTCCCATGTTCCAACTCCATCATAGAAATTTAATATCCATTCATCGATTGAGGACTTGGCAACAAGACGAGCTAGAGACACTCCCTCACCTTAATGAAATGCCCATTTTCCAACTCTTGGATGTTGTTGTCTTACTGAGATGTCTTTTTACATGCAATCTTAATCCCTACATTAGTTGTCAACCCAAGGTAAGTATTTTTATTTCAAGAATTCCAACACAATATGTGCAATGAAGCTAGAGGTTATCTAATGATGAATTGTTGCAATCATTAAAGGCTAATTCTTCAATTCAATTCACACAACTTTGCAAAGATTTATTTATTAAGGGAATGCTCGCAACACCCTATGTAATTTTATACAACTTGTTCTGAAACCAATTGGAATTGAATGCAAATGAGAATTACACTGAGAATCAATCAAATCAGCTTGAGACTAATCACACTTAATCAAGTAAAGAAACTACGATTATCAAAAAACACTACAAATCTATAAGAACCCAAATCAATCTGCAATACTCAATTGAACAACAATAATAAATGAACAGCAATCAACAATCAGTAATTTGAACGGTAATCCGTAAGTGAATGGCAACAATGATAAAGGATTCCTAAATGATAAACATTATATATTTCAATTGAAAAACAATCAAGCATGCATTCACTCATTCTAATAAAGGCACTACTTAAGTATATCTCACAACTTCAATATAAATCTAAGTGAACAGTAGTATAAATCAATATCACAAATGTTCAAGATAAGTAAGATAACAAAACATTAAATCAATTACAAAGACTGAATGTAAACTATAACACAAAGGAGTAGTGGAACTTCTTGTGACTGGGCCCAGAGTCGCTAGAAGCCTTTGCTTAATAAAATCTCAGAATATGGAGATGTATCAAGCACAACCTTTTTTCACTAACTTCAAAGTCACAGCTGAAAGAGTCATTGAATTAACAATGTTTTGCTTCAGAAAAGAATAATTACACATTGTCTGAACTTGTATCTATTTTCCTTTTGGCCCTATATAACATAAAAGAGAAACTTGGATAGAAGTGAATCCTCATGATTAGAAGATCCTGAGGATTTCGCAATATAAAATATGATGATATGATAAAATAGGAGTATTCAAACTGATCTTCTGCTTCCTTGTCTGCCCTAGACATCCTGGCTTTTCCCTTTTATGGCCTCGTGTTTTCCCACCATCTGAACAACTTTTACTCAATCACATCCTAGCATACAAAGATAGAAAAGAATAAGATTTTCATACTAAATTCACCTATTCTATCACCAAATAGTTTCTTCCAACTTTAACTGATATTTTCCTAATTTTATTCTATAAATGGAGATAACCTTATAAGGATGAATGATAAATGAAGCATTAAATGAAGAGAAACCATACCTTTTTCCTGTCCCAACATACTCCCGAGCTTACCTTGTTGCAGAGTATAGTTCAGATGCAACTACGTGAGGGAATAAGCATGGTATAATTCCTCCTTGTAATTCCCAAAACCATTCTTTTGCTTGAGGACAGTAAAAGCCTAAGTTACCTTATGATCTTTTAAGTTATAATCACTACAGTATTGGTCGGGAGGGTACCATATGATTGGTGTTTTGTAGCGATATCCTATCTAGTTTGGTCCCATGTTAAAATCATATTTCTATATTTGAAAGAATGGGAAGAGGCAGCTTGGAAGTTACGGTATCTGAACAGCTCATGGCCCCTCATAGTGTTACTGGAAACTTCCCATCTTTACCTTGATGCAGCCAAGGCTTATTCTTTAATATCCTAGAGGTATTCCTTTCTAGCCTGAATGATATCAGTATGGATTGACCCCAATTTTCCAATGACACCATCTTTTTTCATAAACTGCTTATGCTGGACAGATAGGAATAGTGCTTGTGTAGGTTCTCCTCTGACCCATAGGTCAATGCCATACTCACGCCTTTTGAATGTGTTGTAAGACTTGGCTCATTTTAGCTTATTAGCAGCAAAGAAAAGGAACACCTAAAATTAAATGTCCCCTATGAAAGGGGCATGGTGGCTATCCCTGTGATCCTCTAAAAAAAAATTATGCATATAGAGCTCACAAAGGAGGCGCTGAACCTTCTCATCATGTTCTCTGAAACACTTAATAAAATTAGGAGTGTTTTTAATTTACGTCAGTTTACCAGCCTTAGTGGCCTTAAATTTTAAGAGGAGGTATCTCTCCGTAAGAAATAAAGCATAATTGGTGGTGGGAGCTTGACAGGATAGAGTGTCTGAATAGAGAGAACAGACAATCTCCATTTGTTCTCTAGCTTTCTGTAATTGACCCCCTAAATTTTCAACCTTCTTTTGCTCTGCCTTGTATTGAGCATAAATCTCATCTTCCATTTGGGTAAGTACCTCAAACTTCTTCTTTAGCCCTTGGTGTTCGTGAAAAGGGACCACCTTTTCCTTGTGCTGAGCTATTTCTTGGTGAACTGTTAAAAGCTCATTCTTTAGAAAATTATATATTATAGAGCAATGGAACACATAAAATATTGTAGAAATATAAACACAGAAAATGCATAAAACAAGAGAGAGACAGATATACGTGGTTCACCCAGTTTGGGCTACGTCCATGGAGAAACAAACAATCCTTCCTTTTATAGTATCCAACAAATTGAAGAGATACAACCTACAACAAATCCACTGTAACTCCCTCTTCGCTCTCAATCTCCTCTCTCTGCCTCACTTAGCATACCAATCTACATAGATGCAATACAATTCCCTCATATATAGTGAGGGGTTGCCTTCTATGGCAAAAAACCCTAAATTAAACATAACTTCTACCATCAGATCTTTGCCAAATGAACGCCCCAGATTGACTACAAAATTACAAAATTTACAAGGCAATTTTACATCTATTCTTAGCTTCGAGGGCGCTTCCCCCGATCCCCTTAAAGGGGGTGCTCCCAAAAGGTCACAACAGACCCCCCTCTGAACCCCCCCTGCAATGAATATTTTACGGGCGGTGTAGCCACCCCATTTCAAACTAGGGTCCAATGCGGCGATACCTTTGAATATAGAAGACAATCAGGCTCCACACCCAACAATCTCCCACTTGGAGACTGATTATAGCAACTCCACCGCTGCTTCATTTGTTGGACAATGACTCCACTTTGCACCTGGCTATTTCTCATCTTCTTCATCATACTTGAAGACCAATTGAAACTGAGCAGATTCTTAGTTTCTCCCTGGTTACAAATTTTGTTAGCATATTTGCAGGATTCTGACTAGTGTGTATCTTTTCCAGCTTCAACTATCCATGTTCCAACGCTGACTGTATGAAATGGTACTTGAGTTGCATATGCTTAGCCTTGGAATGAAATGTAGAGTTATTTTTAAGATGTATGGAACTCTAGTTGTCACTGTATAACTTGCCCAACTCCTGCTTCTTACCCAATTCATCCAGAAACCTTTGTAACCAAATCATTTCTTTACTAGTCTCTGTGGCAACAACATACTTTGCTTCTGTTGTTGAGAGTGCAACAACACTTTGTAGTTTTGAGACCTAACTGACAGTTTTTCTACCTACAGTAAACACATACCCTATTGTGCTCCTCCTGTTATCTCTATCACGCACCATATTTGCATCAACATATCCCTGTAGAGAAATGTTTGAACCACCAAAGGATAATTCTTGATTTGTGGTACCTCTCAAATACCAGAGGATCAACTTCACCACCATCCAATGTTCTTTTCCTGGATTATTCATGTACCTGCTTACAACTCTCACTACATGTGCAATATCAGGACTTGTGTAGACCATTGCATACATTAAGCTTCCAACTACTGATGCATATGGAACTTTAGACATATGAGCCATTTCTTCCTAAGTCTTCGGACACTCCTTCTTACTTAATTTGAAATGGCTAGCTAAAGGTATACTAACTAGTTTTGCATTCTACATATTAAACCTTTTCAACACCTTTTCTATGTACTCACTTTGAGACAATGTTAATTTGTGATTCTTCCTGTCTCTAGTTATTCTCGTATGAAGGATTGGTTTTGCAACACCAAAATCCTTTATTGCAAATGAGTTTGCCAATTCTCTTTTAAGCACATTTATTTCTTGCATGTTAGAACCTGCAACAAGCATGCCATCTACATACAATAACAATATAATATAGATGTCATCATTTTGCCTTTCAAGATAAACACAATGATCAGAGTGACATCTAGTATAACCTTGTTCAGACATAAACCTGTCAAATTTTAGATACCACTACCTTGGAGCTTGTTTTAAGCCATACAAGCTCTTCTTCAACCTGCACACTAGTTTCTCCTTCCGTTTACCTCATATCCTTGTGGCTACTGCATATATATCTCTTCCTCCAAATCTCCATGGAGAAAGGTTGTCTTTACATCTAACTGCTCAAGATGCAAATCTTCAGCTGCTACTAGACTTAAAATAGTTATGATTGAAGTCATTTTAACAACAGGAGAAAATATGTCATCAAATTCTATACCCTTTTTCTGTGCAAACCCTTCCACCACAAGTCTAGATTTATACCTTTTTCTACCTCTGTCTTCTTCCTTCAACTTGTAAACCCATTTATTTTGCAATGTTGTTTTACCTGCAGGCAACCTGACTAACTCCCATGTTTGGTTATGTGCTAAAGCGTCCATCTCTTCTTTCATGGCTTGCTCCCACTTCTTCCTAGTTTCTACATGCACTTCTTCTTCATAACATTCTGGTTCACCAGAATCAGTTAACAATACATAATATAATGGAGAGTATCATTTAGGGGGTCTACTTATCCTGGTAGATATTTTAACACCACTTTCAGGTGTTTGAGGTGCTTGTTGTTGTTGTGGTTGTTTTTCTGGTTGTTGATCATTATGATTTTCAGGCACCATCACTTTTTCTGTGATCTCATCAAGCACTGTGTATTCTCTATTTTATTTTTCCTGTTTCTTTTCCTGTAGTTAATCCTTATACAAAACCTTTTCATTTAATATGACATCTCTGATCCTGATGATTTTGTGTTTTCATAATCATAAAAGCAATAACCAAAATCATTATCACCGTATCCAATAAAGGTACATTTCTTTGATTTTGCCTCAAGCTTTATTCTATTTTCTTTATTAATGTGGACAAAGGCTTCACAACCAAAAGTCTTTAAAAAAGAGTAGTTTACCTTTTTACCTGTCCATGCTTCCTCTGGAATACCACCATCCAAGGAACTTGAAGGCCCTGTATTTGTTATATAAAAAGCAGTATCTACAGCGTTTGCCCAAAATTGTGAAGGCAATCCTGTATGCAATCTCATTCACCTTGCACACTCCATGATTGTCTTATTCTTCCTTTCTAACACAACATTTTCTTATGGTGTTCCTAGAACTCCTCTCTACGAATTATATTATCTGAACAGTACCTATCAGACTCTTTGCTGCAATATTCACCTCCATTGTCTGATCTGAGACACTTCAACCTTTTTCTTGTCTCATTTTCAACCAAATCTTTCTATTTTTTGAAAGTATCAAATACATCAGATTTATTTCGAATACAATAAATCCAGGTTTTTCTGGTTGCATCATCAATAAAAGTAACATAATAATGAGAGCTACCAAGAGATGATACTTGAGCAGGTCCCCATACATCTGTATGCACAAGCTCTAATTTTTCGATCTTTTCATTCTTAACTCTGAGGAATCCGACTCTCTTCTATTTTCATAAACATAATTCTCACAGAATTTTAAATCAACATGCTTCAAACCTGGCAACAAATTTGTTGAGTGAAGAACTTGCATCCCCTTCTCACTCATATGCCTAAGCCTATGATGCCACAATGCCATATCTTCTCCTGTAGAGGTTAAAGCATTAACAGAATTAGAAATACCATTGCATAAATACAATGTACCAACCTTTCCTCCTTTCGCTATTACCAAGGATCCTTTAGTGACCTTCGAGATTTTATTTGTGAAAGTAGTTACACAACCTTCACCTCCCAACTTCCCTATTGAAATCAGATTTTACTTCAAATTTGGAACATGCCTTACCTCCTTCAATAGCCACTGATTTCCATTTTGTTGTTTTATGAAAATTGTACCCATTCCAATGATTTTATAAGGTTTATCATCACCCATTTGAACCTATCCAAAATCTCCTTGAACATAATCATAAAAATGTTTCCTATCAAGTGTGGCATCGAATGAGGCCCCTGAATCTACCACCTAGGCATCAATAATCCTTTCTAATGAAAGAATCAAATCATATTGCAACACATCACTTGTTAGATTCACTTCATGATTAGCTTCTTGTTGTGTGTCTCCTTCTTTTCCTTTTCGAGACTTGCAATATTTCTTCAGGTGTCCTTTCTTCCTGCATTTCTAGCACACTATCCCTGATATGGACTTGGATATTCCTTTTCTTGACTTACTTCAATATCCAGGGCTCTTTCCTCTTTCCATTTTTCTTCCCCTAGTCTCTACAATTAAAGCATTACCTGATGTCTCACCAGAGCTTTTCCATCACATTTCCTTGCTAAGGATTGCACCGACAACATCATCAAACTTTAAAGTACTAGATCTAGAGATAGAGTTACTAATAGCCATAACTAAACCATTCCAACTTTCTGGCAATGGGCACAGAAATAATAGAGCCCTAAATTCATCATCAAAAGTTACCCCTATAGAACTTAACTGACTTGTAACTGTATTAGACTCATTTAAATGATCAGCAACGGATCCACCTTCTGACATCTTCATATTAAATAAACACTCCATAATAAATACCTTATTTGAGGCTGAAGGTTTTTCATATAGTTTGGCCAATGTTGACATTAAACTTTTTGTTTTCATTTCCTTTGAAATATTAAATGCTACTGACACCGCTAGGCACATCCGTATTGTTCCAAGTGCTTTTCTGTTGAGAATATCCCATTTTGTGTCTATCATACTCGTCGGCTTCTTCGTCTTTTTGCTCAATGTTTGGTACAAATCTCTCTGATGCAGATAATCTTCCATCTGCATCTTCCACAGCTGGTATTTTTGGCCATTGAATTTTTCGACCGTAAACCTACCATCTTCGACCATTACTCCCACTCGAACCAAAAATCCTTCTCTCCTACGATTTTATCAGTCAAAAAGACCTTCAGCTTTGATAATAGTTGTTAGAAAATTATATATTACAGAGCAATGGAACACATAAAATATTGTAGAAATATAAACATAGAAAACAAATAAAACAAGAGAGACATAGATATACGTGGTTCACCTAGTTTGGGCTATGTCCACGGACAAACAACCAATCCTTCCTTTTATATTATCCAGCAAATTGAAGAGATACAACCTACAACAGATCCACTGTAACTCCCTCTCCGCTCTCAATCTCCTCTCTCTTCCTCACTTAGAATACCAATCTACATATACGCAATGCAATTCCCTCATATATAGTGAGGGGTTTCCTTCTAGGGAAAAAACCCTAAATTAAACATAACTTCTACCATCAGATCTCCGCCTAATGAATGGCCCAGAATCACTACAAAATTACAACATTTTACAAGGCAATTTTACATTTATTCTTAGCTTTGGGGAAGTTGCCTTCGATCCCCCTACCAGGGGGGGCTCCTAAAAGGTCGCAGCCACCCCCTGGACCCCCCTTGCACCAAATATTTTATGGCAGGCTCGAACTGGGGTCCAATGCGACAATACCTTTGAAAACATAAGATAATCAGGCTCCGCACCCAACACTTTGTGGAAGCTTAATCAAATATGAGAAAGATCAATAAAACACATATAACTGAGAATGAGAAATAATACACATGAAACATAGAAGAATAATCTTGGGGAAAGCCTCAACCTAAAACCCTAATCTATGTAATATCATACAAGTGGAAAATATGTTTGGATTACACAAATCCTTAGCACGGAAGCTATCTAGCTCTCAGTACAATCCCTTTGTTGCTCATAGACTGAATAGAAACAAAATATGCATTCCTTGAGTCCTCCAAGCCTCCTATTTCCTTTCATAGTTACTCCCGGGTCCTCAAGCTACCACCTGTGTGTAATAATCCCTCACACACTGCCCTACGTCTTAAATAACTACACAAACCTGAAGGAGATAATTCCTTCTGCACAGATGAGTTTCCTTTATAGGAAAAATCCTCCAACTAATAGTACACTATCCCTTTGATCTCAAATGGGTCTATGACTAAATTGAGATGCATGAGTTATTTATGAGAGAATATTTAGTTATCTGAAGTGCATCAGTTACATCCATGTAAGCATTAACTAATTGAACTCACAATTAATTATAAAAAATGTTAGACCTAATCTAACTGGACTTAACTTAGTTTACTGAGCTAAATAATTACAACTCGAAGTACAACTCATCCTCATCTCCTTAACTAAAGGATAAATTCCTCAATTAATGGAGAAATTGTTGCATATCTTCACATAGACTTCATGTTTGATTTTCTCCAACTAATTAACTCAAGGTGAATTAATTAATTATTAATCAAACAATTGTTAAGAACAAATTCGAATTTTACTTCTCACGTTTACTTCAGGGACTAACTGAAATTGGAATCCATCCCGAAATGCTATTTATAGCAATGTTATTTTTAGCAATTCCATTTTTCATTCCTTCTTGCTATGTCCAACATTGGTACCTGAACTACTATTTATAACAATGCTATTTTTAACATTTCTATTTTTAGCATTTATTGTTGCCATTTTCAACACTCCCTCTCAACAAGAAAGGCATTCAACTCGAACCTGATCCTAAACCTTTGGAATGTTCTGCATGCAACACTTCTCCCAAGTGTTATTGCTCCAACAACTCTACAAACAAAAAAAAACTCCCAATTGACCTCTCTGTTCAGCTAGAAACATCCTCTAATGTTGAAGCTCCATGTGTCGCTGACAAGTGCTCCCTCTCTAACCTCTAAGCTGCTGCAAAACTCCATGCATCTCGCACCGTTGCACACCTCTCTGTGCCATCCTGCACTAGTGCAACACTCCTGTGCCTCTCGCATTGCTGCAGCTTGCTAGCTCTGCACAGTCTTCGGATTCCTACACTGTAGCTCTCTCTACCGCTTCATCTGCATCTACTTCTACCCACTCAGCCAGTCCTGCTACTCCTCATCGGGGCTCTCGTAGCAAGATCTAATCAAAGAGCTTGGGTACCTCAATGATCCTACCCCTATTCTAGCCTTCTTGGGACTGTCGCTGCACATCGCCCCACCTCCCACCTGGAGCTATGGATTCATGTGATCCCTCTACCCACTTGGCTTGAAATTTCCCCTTACTAGAGGTTTGCGCATGAGCAGATGCTTCCACTCAATCTCCTCTTGGCTTCTCTAGATTTGGCTTCTCCACAACCTCTTGAATCTGCTTCACCAATCATGGCTCCTCCATAATTGTTTGAGACTTCGTCTGGCACTGCATGTTGAGAGGTAGTGTACTCTCCCTATCAACCACCAAGTCTCCAACAGTTTCCTTGCTCCTCAAGGCTTTGAATGCATCATGAACTTTAAGAGCGTACAGGTTCTTGACTCGTGAACCAATCTACTTCACATACCTCATGGTGATGTGTCTAAGGAAAACCTTTCCCTTACTGAAGACTACATCATAGCCTTGGTCTTCCAGCATTGCGATCGACACCAAATGTTTCCTCAGTCTTGGTACATACTTGACATCGATCAAGGTAATGCAAGCTCCATGCTCCTTCTGAAAAACGACTGTGCCTATATCTGAGACACTATAATTTTCATCATTACCCATCACTGAGTATTTGGAGATCTTTCTCCTCCAAGGTACTTGTGGGCTCCAGTATTGCAGCAATAATGCTGCAACTCCTGGGACTCCCTTCTTTACTTTTATCAACCCGGTTGTTCATAACAAACTTGGTAGCGACGGTGTTGTATGCACAAGCACTAGCTCTTGTCGTAGCTGTCACTTGGTTAGTTGGCACAAGTCTGCTAGGAGCTTAAGCCAACTTCTACGAGCTCTTAGAAGAAGCTTTTTAATTGATGGATGAAAGCTAACTCGAAGAAAGCTAATCTATTTGCGAAAAGAGATTGAAAACTGAAGGAAAGCGCAAACCCTAACAAACCCTAATTCTACCAACTAGTCCTACTGATGCAAATATGAGAATGCAAACTACTGAAAGAGATGCCATTACTTCTATGAAGGTAAAATATATGTGTCTAGACTACCTTTGTCCTAAGAAAACATCTTTTTGAATTTTTGATTAAGTTGTCAGTTTCATCATGCACATGCTTTCACTGTTCTTTACTGTGCAGGGGTGGATCAAGGAGAAGGAATGCTTGGAAAAGGTTGGGAAGGTTTAGAGAGGGTCTAAGGAGTCCCCAAAACCCTTCTAGAGAGTTTCACAAAGTTTGGCTATCAAGAAACCTCATCTGTGAGCTTCTACAGGAAGTCTGCAGGGGTTCTACAGGATGTTCAGAGATTTCTACAGGATGTTCAGAAATTTCTACAGGATGTTTAAAAAGTGGATTTTAGAGGATGGGTGAGTGAGGGAGGATGCATGAATGGATAGGAAGGTAGGATAGGGGCCTCGAGTGACCCAGGGACTGGTGGATGGAGTGGTGAGAAGGTGTAGAAGGTTGACTTAGCTTAAAGAGGCTGACTTAGCTTGATGGTCATGCTTCCTGCTCGACAGCTAATTTAAGCATCCGCAGTAGCCAGCCAAGGCCTTCCCAAAATGAGGGGATATCCAGTGAGTTTTTCCTTTGGCTAAAGGACCAAAACGTCCGCAGGATACTCCGAGGAGTCGACGGAGACCAAGACATCTTCCACGATCCCTTCGGGAGTCATGGTGGATAGGTCTGCCAATTGCAGCTCTGTCGAGGTCTTCCTTAAGGAACTCTGAAGGTTGAGCTTAAGTGGTGTCCCTGGTCATCACATTAATGGTGGCCCCTAGATCAATCAAGGTGTGGGGTATGATGGTGCCATTGATGTGGACATCAACTACAGGACTCCTAGGGTCCAAATACTTTGGATAGATTACTTGCCCCAACATGAGATCGGATAGTTGTCCTATGACATTGATGGTTGAGGCATCTCTCTTTCACCTGCCTGGGTGCCTGAAATGCTTCTCCTTAATCAATTTGTTGTATATTGGTACATCTTTTATGGCCTAGAGAAGTGTTATTTTCACACACAACTGCTTGAGTTCTCCCCGAAGCTCATTCTCTTATGGGTTGGGTTGTGTGGTTACTGTGAGTCTCTCAGGAAAGGGTGGAATGGCTTGGGGTTCACTTTCCTGTTTCTCTTCCTCCTCCTCTAGGGGAGGAGGTTGGCACTCTGGAAGGACCTTCCTAGATTACGGGTTGATCTCCTGGATCTCCACAGCATAGGTAGGGCATGTTGTTTCCCCAGTATATACTTGCTGGCCCTGTCTGTTGTTGGGGTTTGTGTTCACTTGAGCAGGCATCTAGGGTTGTCTTGGAGGAGTAGGAGGTAATGGTTGTGGTTGAGCTGGTGGTGGAGGCAGAATGGTGGGAGGAGTGTTGTATTGGGGCCTCCACCCCAGTTGAGGTGCATTCCACTGAGGTTGTGGCTGGGCATGAGAGTGAAATGAACGAGAAGGGGGTTGAGTATGGTATGGAGATGGATAAGACCACGGAGGAGGTGCGGTCCAGGAAGGATGAGCAGGAGGGCCCCAAGAAGGCATATCAGCGGATTGGTTGGGGTTATAATAGGCTTGGGATGTCCCTTGCATCCCCTGCTGGTAAGGTCTGAGTCCATGTGGCCTCCTCTGGTTGAGGAAGTAGAGAGGTTCAGTAGCCACCTCAGTCCCTAGGTACATGGCTTTAAATCCAGGCAAGGTAGGGCATTGGTTGGTGGGGTGGTCTTCATCACAAACGAAACATACCTCTACTGAGTGCAATGGGCACTCATTCTTGGGATGCTTCCTCATGTATCTAGGACAAAAAATGGCCAAAGCCCTCTCAGCTTCTTCTTTCTTTTGCTGAATTTTGAAGGTATCAAGTTGCATGGCAATAGTCTGTCTCAACTCACTCTTAAGGTCTTCCATCTGGTTAGCAAACTCATGCTTGGAGAAAGTGATACTAGCTGAAAGATGATTCCCCCTACCTCTCTTTCAGGCCACCCTAGAATGGTTTCTAAAAATGGTCTTTATTTTCTCATAAGGTAGTTGGTAGATGTCTCCTCCAGCCAGCATGCTAAGGGTTTCCAGAAGGTCTTCAGGGACTCCTCGGAGCAGAATCGGCTTCAGATATTCCGGGTCAAGTGTACACCTGGCCCTTTTATAACTGAGTTGGAACCTTTCCTCGTAGTCTTCTAAAGATTCATCGCTTCCCATAGTCATCCGAAATATTTCTCCCTTTGTTTCCTTGGATCTACAATAGTCCCGGTACTTGGCATTGAAAGCTTGTTGCATCTAAGCCCAATTGGTGATACTGTTTCCAGGTAACCCCATGAACTAGCGTAATGCTGCGTCCTTGAGGATAGAGGGAAAGAGTTTCAACTTTTTCTCATCCTCAGCATAGTCATAAGTTCGACAAAGGACAACAAGCTCAAACAGGAAGGTATCAGGGTCTTTAGTAGTCAGTCCATGGAAGTGAGGTAAAGCAGAGGGACTTATGTTTTTCATTTTCATGTCTCCATTGGTTTCTCGGATGGGAAAGGCACCTTCTATTCTCTCATCTTCTCTTCTATCATTTCGATTTTCAGCCATGGCTTGAGATGGAGTTTTCTCTAACTCTTCTTCTGTTATAGGATCTTCGTATATCTCAGGAGGTTCACCTATAGGCTCTTCTGGCTCACTGTCACCAGAGAAGAGAGAAGGTTGACTCAGTGATGTGGTGGGGGTGTTGGGTAAGAATTTTCCAGTTTTATCTCTGTTCCTACGAGTCATGAAATGGAAAGACTTTTTGATTTCTTTTGTTTTTTTCTTTTTTCTTATAGTACCTGCAAAACTAAAATAGATTGAAGTGCAACTAACTATCTTGCTGAAATGGAAATGCGGAATTGAAATGAAATCGGGAAAGTACTAATCTATTTTTCTCAAATGAAATTGCAGGGATTGAAATGCTAAGCTACGTTTGCAGAATGGAAATTGCGGAGTTGAAATGCTAAGCTACGCTTGCAGAATTGAAAGGCTAATCTATGAAAGCAGAAAATGTCTACTCTACTTTTGCGAAAATGAAATTGGAGAATGGAAATGAAATAAACTACTTAGCAGAAGGTTGTAGGAGAAAATAGAAGAAAAGAAACAATCACCAATACTCTCCAGTATTGCAGCAATAATGCTGCAACTCCTGGGACTCCCTTCTTTACTTTTATCAACCCGGTTGTTCGTAACAAACTTGGAAGTGACGGCGTTGTATGCACAAGTACTAGCTCTTGTCGCAGCTATCACTTGGTTAGCTAGCACAAGTCCGCTAGGAGCTTAAGCCAACTTCTATGAGCTCTTAGAAAAAGATTTTTAATTGATGGATGAAAGCTAACTCGAAGAAAGCTAATCTATTTGCGAAAGGAGATTGAAAAACTGAAGGAAAGCGCAAACCCTATCAAACCCTAATTCTACGAGCTAGTCCTACTCATGCAAAGATGAGAATGAAAACTACTGAAAGAGATGCCATTACTTATATGAAGGTAAAATACATGTGTCTAGACTACCTCTGTCCTAAGAAAACATCTTTTTGAATTTTTGATTAAGTTGTCAGTTTCATCATGCACATGCTTTCTCTGTTCTTTACTGTGCAGGGGTGGATCAAGGAGGAGGAATGCTTGGAAAAGGTTGGGAAGGTTCAGAGAGGGTCTAAGGAGTCCCCAACACCCTTCCAGAGAGTTTGACAAAGTTTGGCTATCAAGAAACCTCATTTGTGAGCTTCTACAGGAAGTCTGCAGGGGTTCTACAAGATGTTGAGAGATTTCTACAGGATGTTCATAAATTTCTACAGGATGTTTAAAAAGTAGATTTTAGAGGATGGGTGAGTGAGGGAAGATGTATGAATGGATAGGGAGGTAGGATAGGGGCCTGGAGTGACCCAGGGACTGGTGGATGGAGTGGTGAGAGGGTGTAGAAGGCTGACTTAGCTTAAAGAGGCTGAGACAATGATTAAGAAAGAAGGTAGGGTTACGTGGGCAAAAGGACAGATGAGAGATGAGGAACCTAGCTAGGAGATGGTACAGGTGGCTCTAATAAAGCTTACATGGATGAAAGAGTGGTAGAGATGCCCTGCATGGTGTACATTCAACCGAATCAATAAAGTCTTGCAAATAATCAAAGTCCTAGCTGTCACGCGGAATCAGTCGATCTTGCGGACAAGACAGACCTTCCTAGAATCTAATGAAGACCTAATGACAAACAAACCAACCAAACACTATCTTTCTCTAAATGCGCTTTATAAGTAATGGGAAACAAGTGTGTTTTAAGGCCTACCTC